>RJWM01048078.1:0-11638 GCA_004363535.1 Dasyprocta punctata | reverse complement strand
GTTTGAAGCAGGGACTTGGTCACCATCAACAGGAGCTCAGGCAGGGGAGCGAGCCAGTGTCCTGCTGTTACAGAAAACTGAGTCAGACAGAAATACTATAGGCAGTCAGACAGGGCTAGGTCCTTCAAAGAACCAGTGCAGAAGTTCAGATACCTTGTAACCTCTGAGGAGACAGGCACCTCCTGCTGTGGACCAGATCTCAAGACAAAAGGCAGAACAAATACACCCATATCCTAAGGATTGGTATTCTAAATAGCTCTATATCACCCTGAGGAATTCAGGAGCCAACACCCCACCCCCTACAGGAAGAGTCATTGTTGCTAAGCATCCCTGCTTACTATGTGACTCGCTTCCTCTTTGTCCTTGATTTAATCAATTTTACCTGAGTAACTAATCTTATTGGTTAACCATGGTTATGTCCCACCTTATGCCCATCTGCCTTGCAAATTCCCAGTTTTCCTCATCATGATTTTATTCTATAAAAGTCCCTAAAAATGACAGAGTCCCTGGTAACCAGCTCGGGCCCCCTTCTGTCCCTCAGACAGAAGCTTTCTTTCTCTCAATAAATATATTGTGCTCTTACCCTCCATTGTTCCTAAAATTTATTCTTCAATTTTAGAAAACACGAACTTGCGCCGGACATATAGTAGGTTGGGAGTTTCGTTCCCCAATATGATTTGGAGGTCTGAGATCATTTTTCCTATATCATTTGGAGGTCTTCCACCAAGATCACTGGGACGGAGGTAAGGGTTTGCTTTTATTTCATAGACTCTGGACTGGGACTCATTTAGGTAACAAAGTTTTATGCTTCAAATTTTGCTTTGTCTTTATCAGTTGCTTATAATTTCTTATGATTTTTTTTTTGCCCATTGATTTTAATTGCTTTGTCTCTTATATAGTTTTGTTAAAATAATGGTAAATCTAAGTTAAAATATGGGAAAGTTATAAGGTTATGGTATTTCTTTAATGGGACATTTTTATTATTTTTTTCTTGTACATGTTGCATTTAAATTGGTTGCTAAATTTATTGGTACACCTTGCTTGACTGTATTTAGACAATATACCTCTGGTAGACTTTAATGTAAACTTCTGTAAAATGGTTCTTAAATGAAATCTAGCTCAGACTTTTAAAAATATACACGCCTACAATAAAAACTGGGACTCCTTCCACCATTTAAATGGCACTAGGCTGGTGGCTGGTCTCAAGACTTGGAGGACAGGTTTCACTGAGACAGACTGGCTCTGATCCTCCTCTACATTCTAGAGGAAATGTCAGGTCTGTTCTGCTTCAGTCTCCTTTCTTTGGTTTTACTTCTACTCATTTCCCCACTTTATGCTTTCCTTATAGACGCCTGTAAGATCAGAAAGGACTCTATAGACTGTTCCAACTTTTCCCCTTAAGTTAAGCCCATAAAAAATGAGCGTTTGCTAACACCAAAGACAGGGAAGTCATCTTAGGTAAAGGACACATACCCCGTCTCTGGGTCAGATGAAACATCGGAATTGTGCCCTTCCAGGAGAACACACATAAAAGCCATGTCCTGGCTTCGTGTTCTGGGCCACTATCTCCTGTGGAGGTAGAACCTGAGACACAGTGGGAAGAAACGCCTCCCAGGTGTAAGACTGGAAGGAGCTATTCCCAAAAGCAGCACATTTATGGGACCTAAACATTTTAGATTAAGGAGGTTTTCCAAACTTTCAAGTTGTAGACTTTAAAACCTTTGTTGTAAATTTATGGAACACTAGGTAATGATCTTGATCAGGCTTTTAACTATGCCTTATAGAACTCTGACAAACAGTGGTTACTCTGCCAGCTGTTAATTGCTGATAGAGCAGCTGCCACTCTTCAAAGCAGAGGACAGGTTTCCCTAGCATCTGTTTGGTGAATCCCCATTGAAGCTAGTCGCCAATGGAGTCAGTGGAATGTTGACCAGGCAGACAGCTGGATTCCTTTCTGGAGACTGATCTCTGGTTATCTGAGCTAATAGAAACTGAGAACTGAGGGTTCCTGGCCAGGACAACTCTCTGGTGGGCATCCAGAAGTTCCTCAGTGGACATTGGCTCAAGACCACTAAAAATCTCCACTTACCTATCATCCTTATTTCTCTGATAGTAGAGTAGATACTCTCACTAAGCCTTTCAGAGGATTTTTAGGGTAGTTGGACTACCCTCCCTTCAGAGATTAAGCTGAGGTAGTTTGCAACAATTGTTTACATTCCACGGCAGCTAATAGGGGAAGGATTTACATTTGTGCCTTACATATGTTAAATAAGAGTAAATAGCCCCTTTCTGTGTGCCTAGAAGACTGACATGCCTTTGGTAAAATAAAATGTGATTACTAGATGATAGTCAGTTTAACCTGTGAGCTTCAAAAGTACAGAAATTTAAATAAAGTATAGCCTTGTTGTGTTACTAGGAAAGGTTACTTAGATAAGTAAATGAGAGACAAACGTCTGGAGACTAGCTTTGCCCTAGTGCACGGGGCAGAGGTCCCCCAGTCAATTGTTCTACCTATCTCTAGAGGTGATCTCCTTCACAGTACCACCAGAAAAACCTCTAATTAGCAACTTGCCTTTTTGCATATGCCCTCTTGATGAACAAAAGCAGTAGTTTATTAAACAAAGTTCAAGGTTCATGAGCTTCAGAGAAAGATGAGATTATGGGCCAGTGCGAGGAGGGTGGATAGGCTGGCCGAATTTATCTTTCACTCTCCAATAGCAGCCACCTGCTCTGGAGCTGGGTTAACCCGAGGGATGCCTTAGCTATCAGGGAAGATTAAATTGCATGCCAGTTCGAGGGTGGATAGGCTGGCTGAATTGATCTTCAGTTCTCCAAATGGGCATCCACCTGCCTTGGAGCAAAGTTGACCCGAAGCAAACCTCGAGGTTCTTATCAAATAGGAATACAGGGGACGCCTTTGATCTCCTTTTTGCATAGTTTGTAACTCAATAGCTCAGCGGAGTTTCCTGAGTTAAATTCCCATTTATTCCTGGTATAAACCATATCACTAGCTCAATATCTCAGCAAGTTTCCTGAGTTCGATTCCGGTTTCCTAAGTTGAATTCCCGGTACAAAAAAGGTTTCATAACCTTACATGTTGCTATTTTACATTGCAGACATGGGCAACTTAATGCCAAAGTCCCTTACTCCTTTAGAATGCATTCTTCAGCACTGGAAGATGTTCGACCCTTCCATGTTGAAAAGAGCCATTTGGTATTTCTCTGCACGTGTGTGTGGCCTACCTACCCACTAGAGCCAAAATAAAATACAAAGGAAAGTATTAATTATGATACTATTTTACAACTAGAGGCATACTGTAAGAAAAAAATGGTTAAAATTGGTTTATGTTAAAAGTTTGTTTACATTAAAATAATTTTTATTTATGCTCCAGGTATAATTATAATCCTTATGAGACTACCCCCATTCATTCATAGGTCTCTTTCAATGACTTAAAACAAATTAAGCTAAAACTAGGAAAATTTTCAGATGACACTGAAAAGTACATAGATGTCTTTAGAGGATTTACTCAAAGCTATAAGCTAGACTACAAAGATATGTTAGTCTTAAATCAGGCATTGACTTCTGGTGAAAGACAAGCTGCTATAACATTTGGAAATAAATATCATATTGCTAATTTTAAAAGGCCAAAAGATAGCCAGGAAAACTATCAATTCCTATTGGGGCACAAGCAGTTCCTACCCAAGACCCCTACTGTTCTAACAACCAAGTGGGTAATTGGAACAGGAGACATTTTCAAACATGTGTTCTTAAAGGTCTAAAAAAGACAAAAACCAAGCCTTCTAGTTGTTCTAAATTATCAGTCGTTTTTCAGGAAAAAGATAAAGACCCCTCTGACTTCTTAGATCATTTATTACAGGAGCTAATAAAACATATGTCCATAGTTCCTGATGTAATAGAGGGACAAATTTTACTTAAAGACTTGTTTATTACCCAGCCAGTTCCAGATATTACAAAAAGTTACAAAAGATAGCCTTTGCTCCAGCTAGTTCACTTGATTCTTTAGTAAAAGCTGCCTCCTAAGTATTCTATAATGAGGACTGGAAAAAAACCAAAGAGAGAAAACAAAGAGACCAAAAAGTAGCTGCCCTTTGTTGTGGCCTTAAAAACACAGACCTTAAGTCTGATTCTTGGGGTTCCAAGAAGAGTTCTACAACAACGCCAACCTGCTATTGCTGCCACAAGCCAGGCCACTTTAAAGAGGGACTGCCTTAAGAGGCCCCATGCCATGCACTAACTGTAAAGGTGACCACTGGAGGTCGAACTGCCCTCTGAGGCCAAGGCCCCAGAGTTCAGACCCATCCTATCAGTTGGTCCAATGGGACTAAAGGGCATTGGGGTGCTCGTCTCTTCCCTCTGGCCAGACTGTCATCTCTGCCTGTCATCTCCATGGAGGAGCCCTGAGTAATCATGACGAGGTAAAAATCAACCAGCCGATTGCTGGACATTGGCCATGTCTCTTAGTTCTTCTCAGCTCTGGTCTTCCTTCCAGGCACTGTATCTCAATACAGTCACCAAAATATAGGTTGCTTAAACTGCAACTGTAAAAACTTTCTCTTCACTCATTCCTTTTAGTTATGCCTAAAAGCCCAACTCCAATTCTGGAGAGGTTTTATCCTGACTAAATGCTGTAATATATATCCAGATTGCCAACTAATCAAAATGATGATGAGACTGGTTTTTACAAATACAGTACATATTGTTGTTCATATATATAAACTTAAGAGAGTTTCGTTTGTCAATAATGTATTAATTTGATTCTGCTACATTATCAAAAAGTTAGAGATAATTATAACCAAAGCTAGAGGGATTTATGACAAAATATCAGACTCCATCAATAGAGGAACCTAAATGTCAATAAGTTACTACTCATGTTTTGACTATATGTGCCTTTGTATACAAACTTTTATTATATGTGCTTTGATTAAAGTCTGTTCTTGCCTAAAAGGTACCAAATGCCAAGGTATCATACAGATAAAACCAATAGTTATGTGATGTATATCGAGGCCTTAACTAACTATGCTTGATGAGCCTTACATGACTCTGCAGCTGGCCTCTCTCCTAAATAAAAAAAATAAAATCAATGAAACAGGCTGTGCTCCAAAATCAGATGACATTAGACTTTCTAACAGCAACACAGAGGGGAACTTATGCAATTGTAAAGTCTGAGTGCTGTGTATACATTCCTAATTCATCCACTAATATCTCAAGAGCTGTTCAAGACATTAGACAACAAATTAACGACATGTCAGACTAAAATTGCCTAAACCTTATCTTTTTTCTCCTTATAGAAAGCCATTACTAGCTTCTCTTGATAAAAATCCTTTTTTTTTTTTTTTTTTTTTCCGGTACTGGGGATTGTACTCACAACCTCGCGCCTGCCAGGGCAGGCGCTTAAGCCACTGAGCCAAACCCCCAGCCCTGGTTTTTTTGAGGCAGGGTTGCACTATGTAGCTCAGGCCGGCCTTGTGCTCGCGTTGTAGCCCAGGCCGGCCTCGAACTCACAACGCTCCTCCTACCTCAGCCTCCCGAGTGCTGGGATTAAAGGCGTGCGCCACCACGCCCGGCTAAAAATCCTTGTTAACTATACTCATAATTATCTTGTTGATTCTAATATTTGGTCCATACATACTTAATTGTTTCTTTGACTTTGTCTCCTCCAGACTCAAAGCTACACGCCTACCCAAGATGAAAATGCCTGGTGTCTAACGAGGGTCTCTAGACAGAATCTCTGCAGAGGTACCCCTGACTGCCGATCCCCAACTACGACCCCCTTCAGCCTGAAGAAGCTAGATCAGTCATTGCCCGTTACCCTCACGGCAGTTCGGGTTACTTCTTCAGAGGGGGGAATGTTACAGGAAACTGAGTCAGACAGAAATATTATAGGCAGTCAGACAGGACTAGGTCCTTCAAAGAACCAGTGCAGAAGTTCAGATACCTTGTAACCTTTGAGGCGACAGGCACCTCCTGCTGGGGACCAGATCTCAAGACAAAAGGCAGAACAAATGCACCCATATCCTAAGGAATGATATTCTAAATAGCTCTATATCACCCTGAGGAACTCAGGAGCCAACATCCCACCCCCTTACAGGAAGAGTCATTGTCATGAAGCATCCCTGCTTACTACGTGACTCAGCTTCCACATTTGTCCTTGATTTAATCAATTTTACCTGAGTAATTAATCTTACTGGTTAACCATGGTTATGTCCCACCTTATGCCCGGCTGCCTTGCAAGTTCCCAGTTTTCCCCATCATGATTTTATTCTATGAAAGTCCCTAAAAATGACAGAGTCTCTGGTAACCCGCTCGGGCCCCCTTCTGTCCCTCAGACAGAAGCTTTCTTTCTCTCAATAAATATATTGTGCTCTTACCCTCCGTTGTTCCTAAAATTCATTCTTCAATTTTAGAGAACACGATCTCGTGCCGGACGTATAGTAGGTTGGGAGTTTCATCCCCCATATCATTTGGAGTTCTGGGATCATTTTTCCTGTATCACTGCTGTGTCATCTGCAACTCCATTTGCACCCGTGTCTAGGGGAAAGCGTAAAAAAGGTGCAGATTCAGCGTGCTGGATGCACCCTCCCTCTGGTTAGCATTTCTCCCGTCCTGCAGGAGTCTGCTGCAGCTCAGGGTCTTGTCCCATCTTCTTTTTCCTCTCCTCTCCCCACACCCTTCTCCTCCATTCTCCTTTCTTCTTCTTCCTCTCCCTCTTCTTTTTGCAGTACTAGGAATCAAACCTAGGACATTCGCACCGAGTGACATCCCCAGTGCTTTTAATTTTTAATTCTTTCTTTCTTTGTTCTTCTTCTTTTTTTTTTTTTAACATGTTTTTGAGACAGGGTCTCACTAAGTTGCTAAATTGTCCAGGGCTAGGCTGAAACTTCCTGTCCTCCTGCCTCAGCCTCCCGGGGTGGGATTACAGGTGTGTACCACCACACTCAGCTACAAACTGAGTAACTTTGGTGGAAGTTAGGATGCAGGCAAGCAGGAAGAGCTGTGTCCCAGGGAAGGAATTCTGCAAGCTGAATGTACTGCCAGCAAACAGCACCTCCCTGTTGAGGAATTGGAACACTGAGCAACAGGACTTTTGAATTTCACACGGGAAGCCCTGAGTCCTAACTGGCCAGTGTAAGCCCCACAGGGTCACTTGAGATAGGTCCCTGATGAACACCGAGCAAAATCGCACACCCTGCTGGAGAAAAAGCCTTCCTGACACCCCCTTTTCAGTTTCCCTCCTGGTTAGCAAGAGCTTTTCCTTCCTACTTGCGAGTTGCCTCCCTGCTCTGTGATTTCACTCTCTGACTTGGGAGACACCAAGCTGGCCTTTTGGTAACAGTGTCAACAGCAGAACTTTATTTTCTCACAGTTCTGGAGGCTGCAACTCCATGGCCAAGGCGCTGCGGGCTTGGGTCCTGGTGAGGTTCTTTTCTCTGGCTTGTGGACAGCCACCTTCTTGCCGTGTCCTCGTGTGACCTCTTTTCTCCATGTTTCTTCCTCTTTTTTTTTTTTTGGTATTGGGGATTGAACTCACGACTTTGTGCTTGCCAGGCAAGTGCTTGTGCCATTGAGCTAAATCCCCCGTCCTCTTCTTCTTATAAGAACACTTATAAGTCCACTTGGATCAGAGCTCTGTTCTTAGGACTGCATTTAGACCTTAACCTCATTAAAGGCTCAATCTCCGAACACAGTCATGCTGGGGAATAGAGGCTCAACATAGGGATTGGGGCGGCGCCATAACACATACTTTCCTTCTTTTCTTCACGTTTTTGGGCCTGTCCTCTTCACTATCAAAATGTTCAGGCAGGAAAGGGCTTATCTGGCCCCACGCAAAGCACGATGGGGATGAAGAGCTAGGAGCTCTTAGGGTCTCCCCCAGAAGAGGAGGTGAATATAAAACGCTGGACTGTGGAGGGTGGGCTGAAGCTAAGTGGTCGCTATGCTGCCTTCCTTTTTTTCTTTTTTCTTTTCACTACTGGAGATTGAATCCAGGGCCTTTGCAATGAGCTGCACCCCCAGTCATGCTTTATTTTTCATTTTAAGAGTGTTTTACTAAGTCACTGAATTGCCTGGGCTGGGTTCCAATATTTACTGTCCTGCCTCAGCTTCCTGGAGGGCTGGAATTACACGCTAGGATGCTGTCTGATACCTTTAGTTGTTAGGCATGGGGTTAAGTACTAAAAAAAGCACCCATGGTGGCCCAGACCAGGAGAATAAAAATCACCAAATTGCTAACCTGAGCAAATATATCTGCCCCATAAAATCATCCCACCTTACTAGCCTTTCTCATTTTCATGGCAGCTTGTAGAAGCTGGGAGGCTGAGGCAGGAGGATCACAAGTCAAGTTCTGTCTGGGCAACTTAGTGACTTAGTGGGACCATGCAATAAAAGAAAAAATAAAAAAGGGCTGGTCATGTAGCTCAGTGTGAAGATCCTGGGTTCAATACCAGTACTGCAAAAAAAGAAAAAAAAAAAAAAAAAAAAAAAAGCTCGTATTTTAAGTGGGCTGTATTGGTCCAGATGTGACCTGCCAAAGAGAAACCGCTCTCGGTATCTCAAAGTGTGACACGTCGTTCAGGGACTGGTTATGCCAGAGATGCACTCACCGAGGGGTCAAATGGGCTGTGAGATGAGTCACACACCTGGCCATATTCCATCTTTTCTGTGTGGTGAATTATTTACCCTGCAAAATTCCAGTCCATGGGTCACCTCTGCAAAGCCCACTTTGGCCTTTCCAAGAATGAACCGCTTCCTCTTCTGACAGTTCCACACCTACCTAGACTGTCCCTGCCACACGGTTCCCTTACCACGTTGAATTTCATCGCAGGCGGCCTCGTCCAGCAGGCTAGTACCTCTGCATTTCCAGCACCCGGCACCAGTGTGATGTAGGCCGCGGCGTATGTATTTTGAACTGTTTAAAGTAGCATATGTATTTTGGGGAAGTGGCCCTTGCTGTTTATCTTTCCTGCCCCAAAGCAGTGGTCAGAGTACCCTCGTTCAAAAGCATAGAGTTGTGAGGTGGAGCTTGTGGCTACTCCAGCCTCCCAGCTGCAGCTCCAAAGCAGAGTTGTAGGAGTCTCCCCGAACCTGGCAGAGCACCGGCGGGCAGCGAGGAGGGTGTCCACGCAGAAGCCAGGCTGCCCTGATAAGGCCCAGCCAGCGCAGCGTGGCTCAGGACGGCTTGGTCGGCTTGGTCCACCTGGTCTGCCCTGGGGCAGGGCAGTGGTGAAGGAGAAAGCAGGTCTGGAGGTCCCTGCGCATCGAAATGACCTCGGGACCCCTTCCCAGACCCCAACCCCAAGCCCTGCTGGCCACTGTCAAGTGGGAACCGCATATTTACAATCTCACCAGGCATGTCCCCATTTTGCTTCTGTGCATTTCTCTGGGGAGGGACACATTCTTCGGGTTTCTTATAATTTTCTACAGTTTTCTTCTGAGAGATGCCACACAGCCTGGGCTAGGACTCTCCCGGGCTGAGCAGATCCTATGCCATGGGCTTTGCAATTCTTTTTATTCTTTGGTACCGGGAATCAGACTCGGGACCTTGCCCTTGCCAGGCAGGTGTATAGGCTGCGAGGCTGTATTCCCGGCCTCATGTTGTGGGCTTTGAGGCAGAGGACAGCTCTGCCACCCCCGCAGCCACTGCAGTAGAGTAGGTAGGGCCAGGAGCCATTCAAATGCCCTCCTTGCGGGAGACCCTGGGGAACAGCGGGTTCTACGCTGCCAGGGCTGAAGGATGGTGGAAGGGGAGGACCGAACAGTGATTTTCACAGACCCAAGGACCCCGGGCATGCTCCAGGCAGCACATGCGCACAAAGCCCAGACCAGGGCTCACGGCCAGGTGGGGTGCAGTCTCCCGCACCTTCACAGGCCAGTGGACGTGGTCTGGTCTGAGATTTCTGCGGTGTCCCCTTGAGGCCAAACATCATAAAGCACAAAATTCTGCCCACTACTCAGAAGTTTAAAATAATAAGTGGCTGGGTCCTGTCGCCGACCGAGTCCTGCCTCCCTTCCCTCGGGTAGCAAAGTCAGATTCTGCAGACAGGGCCCTTACAGAGGAGAAGACACAGTTACAGCGAGGCCGCCAGGATGAGCTCAGACTCAGCTGAGCCGCGGCCTTGAAAGAAGAGGCCGGCAGGACGCTCAGGGAGGCGCAGAGGAGAGGCCATCTCAGGACACCGAGGAAACCAGACCCGGCACCGCTGTGTTCCGGAAGATTCTGCGCTTTGAACCGCCCGGCGGCGACGCTTGGAGGAGGCAGGGCCCTTGTTCTCTCTGTGTGTGCGTGGGTGCTGGGGAAGCGGGCACGGAGGGACGTGCTCGGGAACTGGGCCTCCAGGAGCTGCTGGGGACACTGCGGCCCTGACGGTCCCCAACAGGGCCGCCTGCTCCCTCTCCTTCGGGACGCGCGCCCTGTGTCAGGGATGGAGAGAAAATAGAATCAGAGATGTGGGTTAGCAGCAGGACGCGGAAGGAAGAAAGGAGCTAATTCATTTATAGCCCGCTGAGAGCCAGCCGAGCATCTCGGCGGGAGACGGGGCAGGCAGAAGGCTTCATTTTCCTAAATAGAACTCTTGTTTTGACATTCTCCTTGCAGCTGTTCCCCCCACGCCTGTCTGTCTCGCCGAGTGCACCGGTGCAACGCGGCGGGATTTTAGCCTCTCGCTGCGCCACCTGGTGGCCATCTGGGAGAGGTGCATTGGCTCTGGTGCTCACAGCCGGGTCTCCCCCAAACTGAGAGCAACCTTCTGATTTGTTTGTTTGCTGGATTGCTTTTACTTTTGTTTTTTGAGACAGGGTCTCACTATGTAGCTGGCCACAAACTCATAACGATCCTCCTGCCTCAGCCTCCCAAGTGCTGGGATTGCAGGCTTTACATGACTTCATAAGTGTTCAAAAATCATGACTACCATAGGCACTGACATTTTGAAATTAGGATAGAGTCAGGAAGAATCCCGTGTGTGCGTGCGTGTGTGTGTGTGTGTGTGTGTATGTGCGCGAGCGCGCTCACACACAGTAGGGTGGGGTGCTGGGCGTTGCCCCTGGAACAGGCTGTGCTAGTAAATTGGTCATGCACTCCATCTTCTGCCGTGGACTTCTCATAAGAGGATCTAACCTACAATCAAGGATGATAGGTGGTGAGCTCCCTGCTCCCTTTGGCATCCAAGCATGATTGCTTCACAGTACTAATTTTTGAGATCCTCTTCAGGCCTGAGAATCCTATGAGTCTAAAACTAAAGCAGTGTTAGTAAGAACACCAGTCAAAGGCACCAGTTATCCCATGACACACTGCATGCTGGCTTTATGCGTGTGTAGAATCTGGGATTTGGGCTGAAGGTCAGAAGGAAGAGCAAAAGGGAGTACCGCATGTTAAGAAATGATTCTAACATTGGAAAATAAGCAAATTAGTTTTCCTTAAAGTTTTTCTTTCTAAAGAAATATATCTGAGGATAGCTCTTCTGAGGCCATTGGGATGAGGGCAGATGTTTGTGCAGGGCAATTCCGCCCAGCGCCACTGTCTTCTTGAACTCATTGTTCTTTTGCTTCTTTGTTTTTGTGGTACTGGGGCTGACTGCACGGTTTCTACACTGAGCTGCATGCCCAGTACTTTTTGTTGTTGCTG
>RJWM01048077.1:0-11612 GCA_004363535.1 Dasyprocta punctata | reverse complement strand
GGAGAACATGTGCATCTCCTATCCGGATCATTTTCTACCACCCCCACTCCCACCGCGTCCCCTCCCCCCTCCCAGCACTACCTTCCCCTCCTCCCTTCCCCTGAGTGCGCTTCCCATTTCCAAAAATCTGCCTTCCTCTTTCAGATCAGTTCTCCTTTATTTTATTCTTTCATTTATTTATATTTTGCGTTTCTCATGCAGTGTTAAACTTCACGTGTCTGACCCATTTCCCTCAGCATTAAGGTCTCAATCTGCATTTTCCTGCAAATGGCATGAAGTCATTGTCCTTCAGGACTGAGACCCAGTGAAATCCCACGTGTGTGCATTGTCTCTGCCCCACCCGGGGTGGGGCTCTGCCTGTGCCTTCCGCCCAGCCCCTTCGGATGCTGCAGCTGCCGTTAGCCCTGTCTTCCCCATCCCGTGATCTGTACATCATCTTCTGAAGGGTAACGTGTGACTTCAGTGTTATGGACATTCACAGCTAAGATCAGAATAAAAGATTCCATGGTTGCCTGGCTCACTGGTTACCAACTGAAATGGAGAGTCCTGAGGCTGAAGAGCAGAGGTAGCTAGTGAATTTATTGTTAGTTCACACATTCAGACATTGTGGGAAGACAAAGTGTGCCCTGTCTGTCTCAATGGCATTGCTTGCTCATGGCAAATATCATATTAAAGGAATCAGTGTCTATCATAGTAAGACTCGCTTTCATTATTTTTTATAAGCTGCATAGATAGCTCTGATGAGCATCAGCAATTCAGAATCTATGGTCCAGATGTCGCTCCACACAAATTAAAGAAGGTTGTGGCCAAGTGAGAATTTTAAGCAGTAACTGCATATGCAATTGATATCACATTACCGTTAACCCGGAGTGTCCATATTGTGGTGTCTTGGTTACTTTTACTTTTCTCTCATTGCTGGGTCAAAATACATGACACTCAAAATTATGAAAGGAAAGGTTTATTTACCTTATAGTTTTTGGAGGTTTCAGTCCATAAGCAGCTGGTTCCACAGCAGGGTGGCATGGCACAGGGGCAACACTTCAAGGCAGCAACCAGAGCAAAAGGGGGAAAACAAGCCTCTTCTCCTTTATATTGTATGTAGGCCACCCAACCCCCACCCCCAGGGCTGGTGTATCCCGCACAGAATCTTCTTGCCTTCCTCTTGCCCCGGAAGAGGATATTTACAAAGTAAGGACCCTGGCTCCCTGCTGAGTCTCTCAGTTGAACTTCTAAACTTCTCAAGTTGACACAATGTACCAACTGTAAGAGGTGGGTAATAAGAATATTGACAGATATCTGTGAATTACCTAGAACACATCCAGCTCAATTTCTGGAACACTTACAGTAAGAACATATTTCTTCTGCAAGACTGAATATGTCTTCTGATTTGACATGTTTGCTCTTGAAACCATGATAGCACCATATCAAATTAAGTACCTAATTGTTCCTGTAACTCTCTTTTTACAAGATAGACTAAAATGTCTTGGTGATTATTAAAGATCCCTCAATGAAAACTCAAAACTAGTTTGAAGTTTAAAAGATACCTTGAAAATTGTATCTTTCTTGAATTTAGGGTCCAATTTAGAAATACACAAGTCAAAAAAGTTGCCAGGGGAAATTTATTTTTTTATTTTTATTTTTTATTCTAAAGAGGATAAAACCGAGGAAAATAAAACAGAATAAATCAGTCAAAACAAACCAGTGTAAGTCATACAGGACTTCAAAACATTATGAAATCAACAATAGTTACTATAATGCCTTTTGCTGTCTTCAAAACAGCTGCAGATAACTCCGAACATAATAAAACTCAAACAGAACAACATAGAATAGAAACAATAAAAACAAAACAATGAATGCAATAAAAGATTTCAAAACGAGATAATAGTAAATCCAAAATGGCTACCATAATATAACTTATCTTTACAATAGCTGCTCATGCCATCAGATTTAACATAAACAAAATGAAAGAGAATAAAACCCAACCCAATAAAACAAGGAAAATGACATAGGACCTCAAAAAAAGGCAATAGGGAATCAACAATGGCTGCCACCCTCAGAAGGAGACCCCGCCCTAGATGACACACTACGCATCACAGGCATCCAATTGCATTTCATCTTGATAGCTGTCATCACAAAAGCCAGGTGTGGTGGCACACACCTTTAATCCCAGCACTCGGGAGGCTGAGGTAGGTGGAGCGTTGTGAGTTCGAGGCCGGCTTGGGCTACATGAGCAAGGCCGGCCTGAGCTACACAGTGCAATCCTGCATCAAAAGAAGATAGGGCCAGGAGTTTGGCTCAGTGGTTTAAGTGACTGCTTGGCAGGTGCAAGGTTGTGAATTTGATCCCTGGTACTGACAAAAAAAAAAGAAAAGATACAGATAGCTATCATCATAGCTTGTGTTTCTCCAGATAAGCCACTCACTTACTGGGGTGCGGGGGGCAGGGGAGTTAGTACTTCTTACTAGCCAGCCCGCACGCCAGAAGGGGCTGGGGTCTGGCTGTGCACACTCTGGCAGAATCCCACGCATGGCGCTGGTTCACAGGGAGGGCTTGCTTCCTGCTGGGGCCTTGTTCTCTCCCTTTGCAGTCCACTAATGGCACTGACTCACGGGGAAAGGCTGGGGACTGGCTGTCTGTCAGGGGAAATTTGAACTTTAAATAAAACAGGAACATGGGTTCCTGAGAAGTAACACCTGTTTATTTAGTAAATGTGAGAAAAGAATATTTAAATATGACCCCAATCACTTCTTCAGTAACTGAAAGATATCTCTAGTATCTAGAGTTAAAAACAGCCAAGGGTGGTGATGCATGCCTGTAATCCCAACACTTGTGAGACTGAGGAAGGAGGACCAGTGTGAGTTCACAGCCAGCCTGAATCACACAACAAAAAGACAAAAAAGGCGGGGGATATATCTCAGTGGGGCAGTACCTGCCTGGTAAACACAAGGTCCTGAGTCTGATTCCCGGTACAAAAAAAAAAAATGTCATTCACATTCTCCCACAGCAAGAAAGCAAGATGAACTGAAAATTAATTACTATTCTTGAATTCATCTATGGGATGTTCATGCATTTAACTTTGGAAGATAAACTCAGGTCTGCAAGAAAAACAGGACCTAAACATTTGCTTAGGGGACAACATCACGAGGTGAGATACAATCTGCAAAGGAATCTGAAGCAGGAACATTCAACAGACTGCTAGGGACTGAATGTAGAATAGCATCAGGGTGCTATGCTGGAGGGTCCCCTGCGCCCACAGGCTTGTCCTCAGGGACACCCACCCTGAGCAGTCAGGAAACACGGGAGAGAGCCCGGAAAGGCCGCCGAGGAGACGGGCAGGCGCTCATCCCTGCCTGCCCCACAGAGGCAGATCAGCAGCGGAGGAGTGACTGCACCCTGGCCAGGTGCTTCCTTGCCAGAGAGGAGGGGGTGCCTCACGTGTGCACTGCTACATCTATGTTGGGGGCCAGGGAACCTGAAGAAAGTCCCACACCCAAGACCCAGGTTCCCAGGGCTTCCCCAAGTCTGAAATCAAACCAGAATATTATAATGAACCCAACTCCCTCTCTTCCACACCCCACAGCCATGCTGACAAACCTGGAGTAAAACTTAAAAAGAGACATCACCAGCAAAAACGGCAATTCTCTGGTGTCCATAACAACAATAAACTCCAACACTGGTAACTAGAGCAACAATGCACTTTAGAACCCAGCCCAAAGCTGACTAAACGCTAACCCAAATCTCATGCTAAGTGCAGAGCAGAAGGAATATAAGAAACTCATGCCTTGATCTCTGCTGTCACGCCCAACATACCCAGCTCTCAACACAGAATCACGAGGCATAGCAACAGGCAAGCAGAGCGGGTCTTGGAGCATCCAAAGCACAAGTCAAGTCGGTTAGGAACAGGTGCCAGCCTCTCAGATACGGCTGGGAAACATTCAAGGTCAGGAGGCAGCTGGAGCAGAAAAGGAGTCTGTAAGGAAGAGTTCAATGAAAATATTAAAAACAACGAAAACTGCAGATTCCATCAGAAGACTTAGTGAAGTGCTTGAAATAGCAGATGATTACCCAAGCCAAAATGCAAAAAAGATACTGAAGAAAGCAGATGGAGTGTCCACGAGCCACAAGACAGCATTGAACTTCCTGTCACACAAGAAACTGGATTTGCAGCCCATCTTGCTTTTGCTTGGAGCAGGTGAACTGAACATTTTCCTCCATCCCAGCTGCAAATGCACCGTTTGCCTCCAGTTGTTCTCACACTGAGTCCATCACCTGGAAGAGAGAGAATGAAAGGGCCCCAAGCAACCACAGCCTCAAATTCACCTCATTCCACTCTGTTTTCCCCACAGCTGCCTATGCTGTATTCCCAATTCATCCTTTCCTTTGTGATAGTGAACCTTCTACAGCACCCTCCTATTAATCTGTATATCAACGCTGCTGGGTAGACCTTGGGACTCTCTTTATATGTGCTGACATCGTATGTGATGACCTTGGACTGGGCATTTTTTGGCAGAATCCAGCATTTTTTGGTGGACCAGGGTTACCGTATGACATGCTGGGGTGGCAGGTCTTGGAAAGCTCACCTTGAGCAGCTCCAGCTGCTGACCCTGAGGCCCACTGAAGTTTTGCTAAGGCCAGGGCTCCTTGATTTGCTGTCAGCTAGTGAGTGAGTACTGGCTGGGTCAGAGTCACCCACAGCCACTCCTCATCATGGCCTTGCACATACACTCCTTGCTTGCTGGGGCGCTTCACTGAGCTCCACTGTGCTGGGACAAGGTCACACCTGATCTGTTCCTCTCTCCATGCGTGCTTGTCTGACACACATCACAAACCAGAGATGCTCCCTTTCTAAACCTTTGGCACATCTAATCTCATCGTGGCATTTGCTCCATGGAGAACACAAGGCAACAACACCATCATATATTAAATGTGAAGTATTCATTAAGGCTAATTTTCAACCAACCACGTACCTATAATCCCAGCATGCTTGGAGGCTGAGGCAGGAAAATTGCAAGGTTGACTCTAGTTTAGGCAATTTAGTAACTTAGCAAGACTCTGTCTAAATTTTTTTTTAAATATTTAAAGACCTGGGGATGTAGCTCAGTGTGAAGGTCCAGTGTTCAAGTTCCAGTATAATTAATCAATCAGTGAATCAATAGAAGTATTACTATCCACACTTTATAGTGATAAAACTACTTGAGCTCAGAAGAATTTGAACTTGGTTCTGCTTATTTCCAAATTTCATACTTTAAGCCATAGAAGAGATTGGTTCTTTCCAAATAAATTAAATGATACATGGTAACTTAATTATATCTTTAGGCAAAATATATATGTGTATTTCCAAATCCTATTGAATGACATACTATACCAATTCTACTTTGATCAAGTAGGTATATGTGACCTGTCTCCATCTTAACTAATTGCCTCATTAGATTAATGGAACCTTCCCGAAATACAGAAATCTGAACAAGTCCACAAAGTACAAATGTCTCCTACATACACTTTAAAAGTAATTTTAAAACTCTGCTCTACCACTACTTAGAAAATTTCAATTTAATCTAATAGGTAACATATCAAACCAGAGACATTTCAGTACCTAAGAAGATGGAAACACTTGAAAGAACAAGGTAAAAGCTTGAAATTAAACCATGAATCAAAAACTCCTTGTAATCCAGAAATATGAGGTTCTGCTTTGGAAGAGCAAAGAAACTTCTTCAAGTGTAAGTTATGATTAAGAAGTGACATTTCTGCACCTGGAACCACTGTCCAAGAACAAAGCAAATTTTCCATCCTTTAAAATCTGGCAAATTTCTTGAAAGATGAACAGATGTACCCTCCCCTCCTCATTTCAACTGTGTGGGTGACGGCACTCTAACGCAAACTCCCCACCATTAATTAAGATTAACAAATGAGCAGGCTAAGCTTCCCTGAGCACCAGGCCTTGGGTGTGTGTTTATCTGGCTCTTTTATAAATGAGAGACCACTCTCTATTTGACATAACAAAGTTTATAAGCCATGATTAATATGTACCCTGCTTAAGAATGCTAACACCTTCTAGAAAAATGGGACAGTATGCTGCTAACATAACTAGAATTTATCTTTCAGCATTTTAATGGGTACAAGAAAGGCTGTGGAACCTTTATCAGTAACAGTTACATAAGATTTTTATTATGTCAAGCAAAAAATTTAAAACATCAACTAAAATGGAACTGAAGACTGGAAATTAGTTCAAAATCTACTACAGCTCAAAGAGAATACTAGTCAAAGTGTGGATGGGGTTCAAACCAAGGAGCTGCTTGATAGTTAATTTGTATCTAGAGAGAATATTGTTGCTAATTCAAGAATATCAAAAGCTCTGCTTTATAAATGCATCCCTGATGTACCATGGTCTCTTAACTAGCATTTTATATTAGTAGTAATAAGCATCTATCTTTCCATAATCTCTATGGCCAAGGACCTCTGGAGCTATTGATCAAGACATTGAAGCTAATATCTGACCACCTCAGTCTCCAGTTAGCACCACCACCCAATCCCTGGGAGCAGACTTCAGGGTCACCTTCGTCTCATGTTTCTTGACAGGTCATGTAATCGTCCCAGACTGACAGTCACAATCTTTGTAGTTGATCAAATCGACAGTCTTTCTACCTCTGAGTTTACTACTCTTTCCCATGCCCCAAATAATAAGAAAAATTATGTCAGATATCCCATTGTTAGGAAATATTCATTGATGTATGTAGGAGTAAAAACACATCATGTCTTGAATTTACTCTAAATGATTGAGGAAAAAAAAATGTATCCTAGAAATAAGATATCTCATAGCTCTTTGTACACTGCTTGTGATGCTTTTAATTATAAGTTTTTTTTAAATTGTAGTTTCCAAATACTATGCAGTGTCAACTTTAAGTGTCTAGTCAATAATAAATTTTCTCTGATAATTTAGAAATTTACACAAATCCTGTAAGATTATGCCTCTGTGATAGTAAAAATAGTGATTATCACTGTACAGAAATTCAAGAAATAATATGTAAGAAATGCATAAATGCATATTAAATACTATATAATATTTATTAAATTTTTACAAGTTACAAATATTTTGGGCTATTGTCATCTTTGTTTTAATTGCTAGGACTATCCATGATGAGAAAAATTATTGTTTACTGCACATCTATATTCTAAGTAGAATAAGTCACACTAAATATCTGCCAGGCTTTGTACAGACTTTGTTAATGACTTCCTAGGTCACGCTGCTTGAGCTCTGAGGAGATGACTGATTGCAGAACCATTTCAAAGGTGAGACTTGGAGTGTTAGAGAAGTAACTTTCCTTAACTCACAGACATTAAACAGTGGACCATGTTTTGAGCATAGTTTTTTTTTTTTTGGTTTTTTTTTTTCCCTGAATTCAAGGTCCAGATAGGATTGCCATTGCAGTCAGAGTCTTCAAGGGAGCAGATTTAATACAGGACACATAATTTGTAGGATTATTTTATAGTATTTACCCAAGGATCCTACAGCAATGTCCTGCATAAGTCCAACTGAAGACCTAGAGCTGATAGCAATATCTGCTATGAGTCCAGCTGGAGGCCTAGAGCCCATGACAATGTCTCATGCAAGTCTGTACCAAGGATCTGCACTGGGCAGGCCCAAAGGTCAGTGTTGGAAGCTAGAACGTCTGCATCAGTGGGGTGAAGGATCTGTGCCAGCAGACTGATGAATCTGCACTGGAGCCAGGAAATGACATTCAAAGTAAGGACCAGGGCTCCCCCGAAGAGAACCTCAGCCATCCTCAGCGGCAGCAAGGACCTGAGCTCCTCCAACAATGAGAACACCTGAGTTCATATCAGGAAAACCAGCATGATAAGCTTCTTCAGGAGGTTCAACAGCACACCATCTCCCAGTCCAGTTCTTCTTATACTGTTGGCAACAATCCTCAGGTGGGCCTTCCACATCCATTATCATGCTGATGAACTGACCTAAACTATCAGCTGGGTGTTACAAGTTGGCCATTAGTTGATCTACCACAATTGCCATCCCTATGTGCCTGGCAAGGGTAGTGGATGCTATGGCATCCCAGGCACATTCAAAAGAGCTAGAGCCATTAGCCCTATGAAGAGATGGCTCAAAGGTCACAATCTCTCCAAGGGTCTGTCCCTGTAATGATGCAAATTGTATTGATGAAAACCATTGTTCAAAACTCCATGAAGTAAGCCAGGAGTGGTGGCACACACCTTTAATCCCAGCACCCGAGAGGCTGAGATAGGCGGAGCGTTGTGAGTTCGAGGCCAGCTTGGGTTACAACCCAAGTGCAAGGCTGGCCTGAGCTACATAGTGCTCCCCTGCCTCTAAAGACTAGGGCCGGGAGTTTGGCTCAGTGGCTTAAGCACCTGTCTGGCAGGCGTGAGGCTGTGAGTTCGATCCCCAGTGCCACAAAAAATAAATAAATAAATAAAACTCCATTAAGTTTGCAATGATTAAAAAGCAATTGTGCTAATCAGATGCAGCTTTCATAATGTCAGAGGAAGAAGTTAAAGGGAAGCAAAAAAGAGAAGTCCACGGTGAACGTCACATGGCAGGATTCCAGTGAGAGATGATGGTAGGAACTCTGGTTTGCTCACACGTGTGCATACGATAAAGGCAGAAATGATAGGGGTGAATGTACACATAGGTTAGGGTACACCCCTCGTCACTCACACCATGAAATAAAACGTGGACTGCTTTGCCCACAAGCTCCCAGGGAATAGCCACCTTCAAATTATGCTCTTAAGCCACAATAGATGATTTTAGAGGAAAGCTAGTATAATGATTGATTGATTGGTTGGTTGGTTGGTTGATTGATTGATTGTGCCAATTTGAGAAGTTTAGATGCTTAAATAAGTTGCTCAGCAGTTCCACACCCTATGGTGGAGAAGACCTGCCCTAGGACCGCTCGTTTCCTGGTAGTACAAAGGGGAAGTGAGGAAGGACGGATTTGCTTCTGTCCTCCAGAGGAGCTCCGGTCTTCGCTTTCACTTTGGGAGTCGTCTCCTGGCTTCTAGCCCAGACTCTTTAGCTTCCACCGTGGATCCATCCGCCTTCCAGCATAGACTCTTCAGCCTTCCGTTGCAGACCCATCGGCCTCTTGATACTGACTTGCACTGGACCCTGCAGTGAGCTCCAGACCTTGGACTGAAACCTTCGATCTTCAGCGTGCAGACACCCTCTGCATGCTTCCTCATCCAACTCCGTGGCTGACTGTCACAAGTCAATCTTGTAATTTCTCATACATTTGAATGTCTCTTGTTATACCTGTTCCTGTAGTAAAACATTGACTGACACACCTAGGCACTATGTATGCAACAAAAGTAAAATCGAGAGTATGATGATCATTTCAGTTCTGAGAAACATGTTTATTTTAGGAGCAAAATACAATTGTTCCTTAGCAGCATGGGCTGCAGGCATCAACAGGCGGATCACAGCGGAGCGACACCCACTCCAGTGACCAGAGATTTGGCTGTGGATTAAAGAGTGCTTCGTTTGCAGGGTAATTTATGCTTGACAGTACTCTTCATAATCATTGTTTGAGTTTCAGAAGATGTCGGGACAGGGTTTTGCAGGTGAAAATGGGATGTGCTTCATGTCTCAAGTCACTGAGTGTTCTTCATGGCTCCGGTTACTAGGCATATAATGAAGACTCAGTGAAAGAGAGGTTTACTAAGTTTCTTGGTCTGAAAGGGAATTAAGTTTAGAAACAGCTTCAAAATAGGTCATTCGCAAATGCTTATAGGAATGCACCAGTAGAGTGAAGTTCTAAAGGAAGAAAAGACTGATGTTCCAATGTCACTAAGAATTGACTTTCTTTTTTTTTATTTTTAAAAATTTTTTAACACCAAATACATTTATTATAAAAGAAGAAAGGTATGAAATACCCTCATCTCTTTCCTTAAGAAATTAGAAATAAAAAACAGAATAAAACCAAGAACAGAAGAAAATAATAAAGATCAGAAAGCACAATCCCTTATCAAAATGCCAATATCATTTTTCATAAAAATTAGTATTTTGATTCTTACATTTCTGTAGAAATACAAAAGACTCAGAATACTCTAAACAATTTTGATAAAGGAACAAAATTAGAGCTCCAACCCTCCCCAATTCCATGACTTATCACAAAGTTACACCAATCTTGACAAAACAGCATTGATATTACCATAAACAAACCACCAAGGTACCAACATGAAGTCACAAAATAGATACCCACATAACAGACAATTGATTTTTGGCAAAAATGCAAAAGCAATGAAGTGGAGAAAGAATTGTACCTTCAATAAATATACTGAAACAACTGGATATTCACATGCAAAAAAAAAAAAAAAACCCAAGCCTTGTAGGACATCAAAAATTTCTTTAGACATCCAAAAGGCAGAAGTTGACTTTCTAAATCAAAGGTGCTTGGCAAAAAAATTAGTGGCATGGCTTCCTTTTGACCAGGAATGATGGTTGCATGAGTGAGAGATAGAGAGGGTATGACAGTTCAGGACTCCAACCTGTGTTATTTTATTGAACTCAGAAATAAACTTGCAACTGCACAGGGTTGTATGTTCCTTCTCTTTAATTTTGTGCAATGTTGTCACCTGCAAAAAAAAATAATATATTTATGTATTAAGCCTAGTCATTTCTTCCTGTCTTAGGACTCTCAATAGGCTCTGCTCAAGCACTTTAATATCTACTCTAGATCTTTACTTTGTAGTTACCATGGAGCTCACATAAAGCAGAGTTATAACTGGGTGACTTAAGCTCATAACAACTGCGGTACATAAAATAACTGTTTTTATCCATTTCACCATTATGTTTTGTGCTTTTGATGTCATAATTTATGCGTATGCTAAATAACTTAATTTAGCCATTCTGCAGTATCTGCATATATGCATACAACATGATTTTCTTTGCTTCTCAATTAAAAATAAGTAAATTAATAAATACAGATGGTCCTGGTATAGGGGGTTCAACATGACTTTTTGACTTCTTGATATATAGAAGTCATAGGCATGCATTGGAATACTCTTCAAAATTTGAATTTCAATCTTCCTCAGTGTACTGGAAAGCTGTGTGACACATTTTTGTGACCCTGGGTGGTAGCAGCTACCAGTCGGCCCAGGAACCTGGAGGGCATCCAGATGCACGTCAGTGTGCTGTGTTGCTATGTGATGTTCAATTAGGTTAGATGTGCTAAAAGCTTTGTTCACTAATGATGTTTTCAACTTACGATGGGTTTATTATAATGTGTTCTCATTGGGAGTCCAGGACCATGTGTAATTACCTGTGCCCAAGACTATATATATGTAAAAAAACAAAAACTCACATAAGTTTATCTTCTTATAAATTTATCTTTTTGTAAATTTCAATTCCAAGGTGCCATTTTGAACAGCTATAGTTTCCATTTGGTCTTTGTAGCTCATACTGTGAAAACAAATTGAAGTCAATCAAAGTATCAAATGAGGCTTGATAGGCTTCTATCTGTGATTTTGAGTTGGGAAGATTCATTCAAACTCCTAAATGATTGTCCTAGGATTTTCCTCTATTGCACAAACACAACAGAACCTAGAGCCCGTGCTCCCAGGAAGATGAGACCCTGTGGAAGGAA
>RJWM01048076.1:0-11636 GCA_004363535.1 Dasyprocta punctata | reverse complement strand
CCAGGGCAGGCGCTTAAGGCACTGAGCCAAACTCCCGGCCTGGGTTTTTTTGAGGCAGGGTCGCACTATGTAGCTCAGGCCGGCCTTGTGCTCGCGTTGTAGCCCAAGCCGGCCTCGAACCCACAACGCTCCGCCTACCTCAGCCTCATTGATAGATTCTTGCCTGAAGCAATCATTATTACTGTACTTGCCAAATGGTTCTTTTTCTAACCCCATTATTCCTTACATAGTCACTGTGGTATCATCCGTAAAGAGCAGCTTTTTCTTCTTGCCTCCTTATTCATACATTTATTTTGGTGCAGACTCATGCAGTCCTACTTTTCTCTGTGCTTTACCACCTACTATCATTATTTTGATGCTCACATTGCCCTTGGTTTGGCCAGCAAGCTCTCCTCCAGCTAGCTCTTGTTCCTTTTGATATGTTTACACCATTCTTTGAGCATTTCCTCACTTCTGGCTCAGCAAGACTCTAAGCTCTTCTCAGACTTGCCCCTCCCAGCCCTGAAATTACTATGGCAGGGTTTGGAGGAAGATGGTGTCATTGCCTTTTTTATCCATGAGAAATAGAAGCACAAGAAGTTGGATATACGGCTAGAGATGTCAGAGGAATAAAAGCAACTCAAAAACTGCATGGAAACCACCAAAGAAGAATGGCCGGGCTGTTGTGATGAGTGGTGAGAATGTCCAAGCTCACATTTGGGAGTGGGGACTACTGCTCCCCTACCATGGAGGACCAAGGGCATCTCTACTTGACAACTTCATCCTTGGTGAAATAGCAGATGAAAGAAAGCAATTGGTGTTGTCTGTTGCAGCACCTGCTGGAAACCCAGGCATTCTCCATGGTAGGTGTTGGTCAAACACTTAGCAGAAACCTGATTGCGCCTAATTTTGCAAGTCTTCACCTCTGAGAATGACTAGAAATGTCTCATCTGCTATTTTATTAAAATAAACATTCATTACCATTGGTGACGTGTAGCACATTTACTAAAATCGTTGGTGAGTATGCTGTCTCCTTGTTAGGTTCTCACAATGAATGAAAATAAATTTTGTAACATTTATGGGAAATACCATGTGATAAATTACATCATGATGTATAGGACAATTTCTTAAAAAAAAAAAAGAGTCCCCTTCTACCAACACTCTTTTACCATTTTTATTGAGGTATCATTTCCACACCATAAACGTTAGCCATCTAAAATGCACAGCTCAATGGTTTTTGGTATATTTATAGAATCGTGCCACATCGATACATTTCAGAACATTTTCATTAACTGCAAACAAACCTCGTGCCCGTTTGTCATCGCGCTCCACTCTCCTCACTGCCCAGCTATTTGCAGCCACGGATCTACTTTCCGCCACTCTGGATTTGCCTCTTCTAGAATTTCATAGAAACGAAATGCTGCCACACGCAGCTGCTGTGATTTCTGTTTCACTTAGCCTAACAATTTCAGGGTCCATCCATGTTACCAGAGTTCTACAGCAAAATCCCCAACTCCTGGGCCCTGCCAGACCAGTCTCAGCCAGCTGGTCCTCAATCAAAGAGACTAGCAGTGGGGAAGGACAAGAGAGGAGCTGTCAGCGTGGCTATGCTGGGAAACGCAGATAAGGAGGTTCAGGAGCCATCTTTAAGGGGCTGACAGAAACTTCGGGGTTTATAGAACAGGAAACAAAGGCAAAGGGCGGAGGTTTGCCTAGTCAGGTAGTCTGCAGAGCCGGCAGCTTATGTGATCCTGGTCAAGTCTTGGTGTGGTTGATCTTTATCACAGGACTGCTTCTGTGAGTTCTAAGCTCCAGGTGCTAGGAGAACCATCATTGCTTGAAGGAATAATTTGTTTCCTATCATGAGAGGATGCTTTTGCTTAGGGGGCAGCCTTGGTTCCTTTCACGGAGGGATGCCCTCACCCCGGGGTGGCCTGCGAGGCTCTGCTTTGCCTGGAATCCAAGGTGACTTCAGATTTAGGACAATGACTGGAGATTTCTAGGCATTGATTCACGAGTTCAGGAACTGGATGTTGTAAAAGCTGGCAATCAGGTGTCTGAAAACCCTAAAAGTTACTTTAGTTAATCTATCTTGATATCCTGAGTCTTGAAGTCCGGTGGCATCTACAGGGTAAATTTCGGGCTGATCATACTCTGAAGTGATTAACTTATGTGATCACAGAGCGGAGCAGGGGTCTGACTCAAAGTTTTAAGGTAGCAAGGGAGACAAAATGAAAGCAGACATGCTAAGCTTTAGTCTAAGTTTTTTTTTTTTTTTTTACCCATTGCGCATCTGAAGACCCAGCCTGTAAGTCCCTGTTACAGTCATGTGGGCCCCTGGTCTTGGGCAACTGGATCCTCCTGAGCTACAGGGTTGAACTTACTGGTGTTCCTAACACCCAACCGGGATCAGCACTTCCTTAAACAGACAGTTCCAACAGGAATGCTTCTCACGATCTGTCCACGTCCCCGAGTGCTTAGGTTGCCTGAGATTCACATGCACACAGGTTTTTCTGGTCTGGGGGCCAGAACTGTGACCACCTAAAGGGGCCACAAAAGGTTTCCATTATTATCAGCTTTAAAGAATGAGGACAAGGTAAGTGGGTGCAGAGAAAGGACTTGGATAAAGACAGAAACATAAGCAAGGGCATGGAAGCAAAAAGCAGTGTGGGCAGGTCCCAAAGCAGTTTAGCACCAACAGGGTCAAATGCAAGACAAGCAGCATGGAGGGAAACAGGCAGGTGGGAAGGGAGGGGCCGGGCCCAGAGGGCTTCCCGTGTCCTGAAAAGGAAGCTGGGCTTCACAGAGAGGTGAGAAGGCTGCGACTGGCATTATCAGAAAGCTCCGTCAACAGCCCTGTGGCCAGGGTTGCAGAAGGCGTTGCTGGGGGAAGGGCAGAAGGGAGGTGGCCCTCAGAAATGGGACAGGGTTGCTGTGGGCTGCCTTGTGCCCTGCACACCCTGCTCCCCATTCTTATGTGGAAGTTCAGACCCTCAGGACCTTCCAATGTGACATTTTTGGAGACAGGGCCTTTAGAGAGATATATAAGCTAAGATGAGGTCATGAGAATGGGCCCTAATCCAGTAGGGCTGGAGGAAGAAGCGTCGTTACAGGAAGAGGAAATTCAGACAAAGATAGGTACAGTGGGAAGACGGTCTGAGGACACAAGGAGAAAGTAAGCATCCACAGAAGAAGAAAAAGGGCCGCAGGACCAACCAGTGCTGCCCACTCCTTGGTCTCAGACTTCCAGCCTCTATAACGGGGAGAAATGCAGTCCTGTTGTTGAAACAGTTCGGTCTGTGGTGCTTTGCCATGGAAGGCCCATGAAATGATTACAAGGTGATAGCAGGGTGTGGGGGAGTCAGGAAAACCAGGACTCACCAACTGAAGTGGGGCTGAAGGAAGAAGCATCCCAGAGGCCTCCCGGGTTTCTCGTTTGATGACCAGGAAGACAGCGTTGTCACAAACTGCAAAAGAGGACTCAGAGAGGTGTTGGGGCTAAGGGTCTGTGGGTGTGACAGACAAGTACAGTGCACGACTAAACAGTGCATGGAAGAATTCAAAGCATTTCATGAAGGATGAAACCACTGTGAGTCTCATTCCATTTTGGAGACTGCTTTGCAGTGTATTTTATCTGAACCCTAGTTTTGTGGACCCTAAAAAAACAATATGATAAGAATACCTTCCGTAGGTACCTAACAGAGTTGTTGAGAGATCACAGGAAAGTGATATGAACATGGAAAGTAATAAGTATATGGCCAAACTCTTTGAAAATTGGACAAAAGCAGCATTTTAAGAGAAGGATTTGTAACTATATGAGTTATAAATACCAAAGGATAATTTTAAAACTTCATTGAGCTCAAGTGAGGATCCTAAGAGCAATTTATCTCAGAATGACAAACTTTGTAGGCATAATTCGTTTATCAGGTCTCTGATCTGGTAGTAAAATGTGTGAGTCCTTTCTTTTTGTTTTGCTCTGTCACCTAAGGCTGTAACTACTTAGCAATTTGTTATTTCTGGAAAGATAATCAGACTGCCTTGAAATGCCGTCTAGTGCTAAAAAGACTGATTTATAACTAATACAATTATATGTGTTTCTTTACGAATTTTTAAAGGCAGGAATATTGTAAATCACACAGAAATTGTTTCATTTCAAACAGTGAATCTGAAAGAAATTAGAGAAGCAATGAACTTTGAATGCCGTAGATATTGTTGCGTTGTTAAAATCATTAGCTAATAGTTTCAGCATGGTACTGTTATCGTATCACAAACATGCTGTTGTAACCATCGGAGTTAAAGCGATCCATTGTCCGAAATAATTTATATAGTATAAATCAGCGGTTCAACGCCTCTGAAAACTGAAAAAAATATGACCATCTCTCACCACTAGGGGGAAGCAGTGTACCGGCAATAATCTTAATGTGTCGTGGGACTGTCACTGTTGATTAGATCGGGGGACGTGCAACTATTTTTATCATTCAGAGTCACTCTGTAATTCTAATATGCTAGATTCTAGTTTCAAGCTCCCATTGAATATTGGAAGCCTTTTTATATTGACTATAATATTGCTAACTATAATGGGGGTCATTTCTTAGCAGAGTATTGAAGGGCCTTTAGGGACAAAAACCATTAAAACTTTATGTCTTTCATCTCACTACTGAACAGCAATACGTGTTTTCCTTTCTGATCCTGTGTAGCAACAACAGAGTCCTAAAAATAAAAACAGTCGGCTAACTGACACCTCAACAAGTATAAAATTGTTCATAGGCCCAGCACCTCTGACAAACGATAAGATTTAACTTTTAAATATAAAAGTTCACTTTAAAAATAAAACTCGAACCACTTCTGATGTTTGGCCAACAAAGTACTTTACAAAAAGCATCAACATTTTTAAAACACGTAACTTTGGACATAGTGTACAAATTAAAACAAAGCCATACATGAGCGTGTCCTGTGGGCGGATGCTACCAAAGGCCCTTGAGGATCTCAGAGCAATTTACTGAGGCTCTGAATATTTATAAAATGTGTCTTGTCATGTTTCCCCAGATTTAAATATTGTTGAGAACAGCTCCTGAAAAATGCACTCCCCCCACCAGTCTCCACCTTTACCTGAGCTCAACTGTGGCTTTGTTCCTTACAGGTGTGTGATTTCACTGCCTTTTAGTCATATAAACATCTTCAGAAAAATGTTTCTCAAGTTCTTTGATCATTTTCAGTTTAATTGCTTTCTTTAATTATTAAGTTGAAATTAATTATATATTTTGATACTATTTTATTGTCAGATTTATGATTTGCAAATATTTCATTCCATTCTAGAGTGCCTATGCGTTTCTTTAATAGTGTCCTTTGATGCATGAAAGTTTCACAGTTCAATGAAGTCCATTTATCTATTTTTACTTTTGTTGCCTATATTCTTGGTGTCATTGAAGAATTTATTGTCAAGTTAAATATTTTGAGCTCTCCCCTTCTGTTTTCTTTGGAGAGTTTTGTAATTCAAGCACTTACTTTTAGATCTTTCATCCATTTTATGTTAATTTTTGTGAATAGTGTATGTTATTTTAAAACTATTGTTTTATTTTTCATTTTTTAAAAGAAGGCAAGGTTTATTTAGCTCATACTTTGTAGAGGTTTCAGTTCATAGGTGGCTGGCTCCAAGGAAGGGTGGCACGGGAGAAGGGCATCACAGGGGAGAAACAGTCCATGGCTGGCAGAAAGCATGAAAAACAAGCAAGTGACTAACTCTAAACCTATTAGTTTAAACTCTTCATAGTTTTAAAAGATGAGCCAAAGTTTTCTTTTAAAGTTACTTTATTTTTGGACTTCAAGATACTTGCTTGTTTTTGCTTTTATAGTTTTATTATAAAGGCCCATCAAGCATTTCCGGAATTTTGATGTTTTCTAACACCTGAACCACTGGTGGACAATGTGGCTTAATTGAGTAAATCAGAAGGAGAAGAAACCAAGAAGACCTGACAATGGTTGGAGGTATTGTGGGTTGGATGCATGTTTCTAACTCTCCTTTAACATCAGTTATTAAGAATCAGGTCCCCTCCTGTCCCCTGGCTTCCTCCTTTAGTTGCTGCTATCCCTGATTTAAGGTGGTCTGTGGAATGTATTCTTCCATGATTATTACTTTTTAAGAGTGTGTGTCCATACTGCAGGTCATCGCACTGGTTGGTGCCAGTGGTTTCATTAGAGCTCAGAGGACCTAGGTCACTCAGTAGTAGCCACCCCTTGACTAGAGCAAGGAAGTGACATTCATTAAATAACCCATGATCTAAGGCAATGACTTTTCCCAATGATGTTTCCCAGTGAGAGTGCACGAGGAAGTCCAGTTGTGACTGCTTGCCACTTTCTGATTAATTCAACATGAAGACAATTGCCCAAGGCAATTTCTTTAAAAAGAGACACTAGTGGAGAAATTCAGGGACTCTGGGACTATTGCACTATTAGGATGAGAGGTGCTTCCCAAATTTTTAACCACTGAACTCTTTTTGCTCAGCTGAAGTCAATCACATGATCAATGCCAATAGATAAATAACAATTTACAAATCCATATATTTAAACTTCTCTCCTGTTCAGAAACCTTCTGTCTATTTTATTTATTTATTTTTTATTTTTTTATTTTTTTTTTTGCAGCACCAGGAATTGAACTCACAACCTTGCACCTGCCAGACAGGCGCTTAAGTCGGTGAGCCAAACTCCCGGCCCTCAGAAACCTTCTATCTACTCCAACACTCACAAGCTGAGACCCAGAGAAAGGAACCCATGGGTCCAGGGTCACCCAGCTTGTGATTGGTGGGGGTGGAGTCAGAACTCGTATTTCCCAATCCTTGGGTAAAAGCTCCTTAAACAGGCAAGTCACAGCATGCCTTTCTGGAATGTCTTATTATTCCAGAGCCCAGATGAGAAGGAAAGAAAGAAGAGGAAAAAGAAGATGAAGAAAATGAAGATGAGGAGGAGGGGGAGGGGAGAAAAAGATTCATCTATACCCTGAGGATTTCCTTCCCACAGAGCAGGGGGAGTGACTTAACTAAGGGCAACTTAATAAACCCTGATCAGTGTCAGAAGGATGCTGTGTTGGTTTGGGGCTGTTTTAAGGATGTCTTCAAGGGTCAAAATTGGGGTACTGCAAGAACTAGGCATAAGAAACACCAGCAAGATGACAAAAACTCGTCTGAACTGAAGACGTGTGCAAGTAGATCAAGCACTTCAGTCCCCAGAAAGTGTGCCCTAGAATTTTCCTTTGCTAAAAGGAAGGGTTGCGCAAGCTCCCTGTGGGAAGTGAGCGTGAGCCGGGTGGTACATAGTCACTGGGTCTGCTGGCTGGAGATAGGCCGGCTCTGGCCAGGTGCTTGCTGGGAGGCTGGTGAGGAGGAGGGGAGAGTAGGGCAGAGCAATGAATGAAAGAGACAAGAGGTTAAGGTGCCCGAGTCTCTCCCTCTGGGGACCAGGGAATGAAGATTGGGGAGTGCTGGGCAAAGGGAAAAACTGCCACAGGCTCAGTGTAAGTAAGAGTTTGGGAGTCAGAGCTGGAGAGCGAGGGTTTTACAAGTTCATCAGAGAGCTTCTTTGGAGTTTACTAATGGATGAGGGAGAGGTGGCATAGGAAGATAGAATGAAAAAGGAATCCTTCCACATAGCTGGCGGGAATGTAAATTCATACAGCCATGATGCAAAATATGGAGATTTTTCAAAAATCTAAAAATAGAACGACCATTCGACCCAGCTGATACCGCTCCTGTACTCGAAGGAATTAAAGTCCAGATTCCCCAGGAATACCTGCAGATCCACTTCACTGGAGCAAAATACACAGCAGCTAAACCACGCAACTAATACAGATGCCTGTCAACAGATGAATAGATACAGAAAATGTGTCATATACACATGATTTAAAGAAGAATAAAATCAGATCATTGAAGGTGTAAGTGCAGAGTTACTTGAATCTACAGGTTGATCATTACACCTCTAAAGACTTTTTTTTTCAGTACCCAGATCTTAAAAAGAGTCCTTGAGATACAGGAAGTTGGAGTGAGTCTCACTCCCTGGTAGAATTGCTACAGATGCGGTGAATCTCTCTTGGAGAAACTCCCAGTGGCAAGGCCAAATGCCTGCTTTGCTCTGGAATGGCGGTGAGAGCGCCCCACTGAGCATCACCTGGGTCCCAGGCGCTCTTCCCTCACCCCACCCAGCCTGCTTCCTGGTACTGAATCTGTGCCCGGGATCCTCAGGCCTCCACCGTCACCCTGGAATTGGGACTGATTTTTTAAACTAGGGATAGATTCTAAAGGAGTCACAAACATGGATTTCTATAGCTAACAAGTTTTAGGCTCACCTAGAAAGGATCTGAAAAATGCAAACTTTCAATTTACATTTCCAGAGGTCTGCTTCAGAGGGTCCAAGACGAAGCCTAGAAATGGGAAGTTTTAACCATTGCCTAGGCGAACCCTACACATGGGGCCACGCTACAGTCAGGAAACGCGGCGCCTGTCATTAATGATTACTCCATGCCCTCACACAGGCCTCCCGAGGAGTAAACAGACTAATGAACAGCCCACGGGCCCTCGGGCTTTTGAAATGTTTGTGTGGCACAAGCAATGCAGTGAAACCAGCTGAGCAGGGCTAATGTGGAGGAAACGGCCTACAGAGCTGCGGCACCTGGAGCCTGACTCTGCCACCCACAGTGGAGAAAAGGGACTCACAAGGCCACCCACGCAGGAAGGGTAGAGGTGAAGAAAGCATTTTCCTCAGATGGCAAAACACCTATATTCAATCCAAATCCACAACAAAGTAAAGTTAACCCCAAAGTCAGTCAATTTTGTGTTCTCCAGCAGTTCTCTATGTATCTGTAAGAAAATTGTCCAGCTATGACTCTGGTAGCATGATTGTGCCCTTGCTGCTCTGTGTATCCTGGGAGTATTACGAGGGTGTCAGAGTTACTGAGTGGAGGATAATACAGACAAGATCACTGAAGATATGTGAAGCTTAAACAGAAATGCCTCTCAGTTACTCTGGAAGGGGGTGGGTCACAGTAAATAGTGTTACACTAACACTCGCAGCTGCAAGTGTGAGGGCACTATGTGTCAAGCACATCAACAAAATTCACTCTGGTAGTGAAAGGACAACCTACAGAATGGGGGAAAAAACATTTGCCAGCTATTCTTCAAACAAAGGACTAATATTTAGAATTTATAAAGAACTTCAATTAGACCACTCAAAATAAAACACCCATCAAAAATGGGTAAGTTGGAGTGGGGACAGCCACACCCAAGCCTCTCTCTGTGAGTCAGCACCATCTGTGGACTGCAGAGGGAGAGAACCAGACCTCACCAAGAAGCAATCCCAGCAGGGAAACCATATCATTTTCATTGTTTTGTTGGGTTGGGTTTTATTCTTTTTTGTTTTGTTTGATTATGTTAAACCTCGTGGTATAAGTAGCTATTTGAAAGATAGCATAACATATTACGGTAGCCATTTTGGATTTACTATTGGCTTATTTTGAAGTCCTTTATTGCATTCAATGTTTTGTCTTTATTGTTTCTATTCTATTCTGTTCTGTTCGAATTTTACTATGTCTGAAGGTACTGCAGCTATCTGAAGATAACAAAAGGCATTATGGTAACTACTGTTGATTTCATAAGGTCTTGAAGTCTTGTATCACTTATACTGGCTTATTTTGATTGGTTTTATTCTGTTTTATTTTCCTTGGTTTTATCCTCTTTAAAGTAAAAAAAAAAACAAAAAAAAACAAAAAAAAATGGGCAAGCACAAATGGCCAATAAATACATGAAGAAATGTTCAACATGACTGGAGATTAGGAAAATACAAATTATAACAACACAAATTCCATCTTATCCCAGAAAGAATGATCATCGTCAAGAAGTCAAATGCTAATAAATGCTGGTGAGGCTGTGGGGAAAAGGGAAAATTTCTACATTGTTGGTGGGAATGTAAACTAGTACAACTACTATGGAAATCAGTATGGAGGTCCCTCAAAAAACTGAAATTGGAAATTTCACTTATCTCAGCTATTCCCCTTCTAGAGATCTTCCCAAAAGGGTTAAAGGCTTCATGTTTCTGAAATATATGCCTACCAATGTTAATAATAGCACAATCAATAATAGCTAACTCTTGGGAGCAGGCTATATGCCCATCAACCAATGAATGAATAAAGAAAATATGGTATTTACAAACAATGGTCTCCCACAAAGAAAGGCTTGAATCATTTGTAGGAAAATGGATGCATCTTTAACTTTAATGTTATGTGAAATAAATCAGACACATTTTTGAATATCACATGGTTTCTCTTATATGAGAAATTCAAATTATAGATGAGGAATGAAATAAAAGGTAATAAGAAGTAGAGAAATTTTTTTCAAATGGGAAGAGGATCTAGAGATGGAGGGAGAAGGTAGAGATGGCAGGGAAATGGGATGAAAATAGGAATTAAAATGTGTTACGTACAGGTTCCAGCTCCACACAATGAATGTAAACATTATGTACTCCAAATATGTACTTAAAAAAATTACCACAGTTATCTCCACTTACACTGTGTTGATTTATATAAGTAATACTGAAAATTAAAAGCTTTTCCACTTAAAAAAAATTCACTCTGATAATGGAAGTGCAAAAAACACTAAATTCCCTGCACTAAGTTTTCCCCTTTTCTCAAAGACTCAAAAGGAAAAATAATTGTTAATTTGAGTTGGGCCCTTTCACAGTGCAAATCTGTATCCAAAGTACTATATCTGCACTGATTCATTCTCACGACAATCATATAAATATGCTACTATTTGCATTTGGTGGGAAGGAATTGGAGGTGGAGAAGGATTCAGTGATCTCCCCAAAGTCATACCGTGAGACAGTTACAGGCAGTCTGGCCTCAGAGCCCAGTTTTTTATTATATTGCCTGTCTATGCCTAACTTATAGCAATTCTTCATTTACCCTGGATACAAGTTCACTGCTGACTTCATGGACTGCAAATTTTCCCACACTATGGCCTACATTTTCACTCTCAGTGCCTTTTGGTCAAAAAAGTCCTTAAACTTAATGTAACTGAATATATTAATCTTTTCATTTATCGTTAGTGTTTTTGTACCCTATTCAAGAAACCTTTGCCCAGGTTAATCAAAATATACTCCAAGTTCATCAAAATACTAAATTATTTTTACAAATTTTGTTGCTAACCTTTGACATTAACTTGGAAATGATTCTTGCTTTTGAGATCAGAATCAAGACTCAGCTTTTTTCCCACGAGTCTCTGACTCACCTAGCTCCACTGACTTCAAAACTCCTTCAGTGCCCTCCAGTGCCACTTTTACAATAAACCAACTGTTCATATGAGAATGTGAATTAGGTTGGGCATGGTGGCCCATGTCTGTATTCTCAGCTATTCAGGAGGCCGAGGCAGGAGGATCAAAAGTTTGTGGTCAGCCTGGGCCTCTTAGCATCATGCCAGCCTTAAACTCACTGTGTAACCCCAGCTAGCCTTGAACTCACAGTCCTCCTGCACCAGGCTCCCAGAGTATTGGGACCACAGGCATGCACAACTGCAAACACATTTACAGGCACTGTTAAGGATGGAGCAGACCTTTGACCCTGCTCATGTGGTCTAAGCAGAAGCACTCTCTCTGGCACTCTTACTCTCTTCCCTGGT
>RJWM01048075.1:0-11637 GCA_004363535.1 Dasyprocta punctata | reverse complement strand
CACACTACTAAAAGAAGAATAAACCTGGACTCAGTGGTATACGACTGTCATCCCAACTCTCAGGGAGATAGAGGCCCGGGATCAGAAGTTAGAGCCCAGTTGGGTAAATTACTGAGACCTTGTCTCAATATACAGGGATGGGATTAGAGCTCAGCATCAAAGCCCCAGATTTAATCCTCATCATTGAAAAAAAGAAATAGAAGAAAAAGAAGTAATGAATAAACTAATCTTGCAATTAACAGAAGTTTTTTTTAAAAAAAGTAAAAGTAAATGAAATAAAGACTAGAGGAACAATTTAAAAACATGAAATGCAGGATTTGATTTTTTAAAAGACAAGATTAACGAGCCTGTAGCTAGACTAAGATATTGAAAAAGAGTACTAAAATAAATGAAATCAGAAGACAAACAGGATGTATTATTACTGATACCTCAGAAAAACAAAGGACTAGGAAATTATAACACACAGAAACAGTTATATTAGAACAAATTGGATAAAATAAAAGAAATGGATAAATTCCTAGAAACATTCAATGTACCAGCACTGAATCATGAAGAAATAACAATATTAACTTACAAATAGCAGGGAGATAGAATTGATAATAAAAAATACCCATCAAAAATTACCACCCTGCCAAATCGCCCCAGTGGGCCCAGGCATACACCTCAGTAGCCCGGCGTCTGCCTGGCAAGCGTAGGTCCTGACTCCGATTCCAAGTACTGGAAGAAAAAAACACACCCCCGGACACAATAGCTTCATGTCTAATTTCTACTAAGCATTTACTGAAGGGCTAGAAGAGACATGGAGGCAGAGAAAATTACAAACACCCAACCCTTCACAAGCTCTTCCAAAAAGCAAAGACAGGAAACACTCCCAAATGCTTGTGATGAAACCAGCATAACACTCACATCAAACAGAAAGGGACCTTAGAAGAAAAAAAAAAAGTTATCCAACTGTGTCCTTGATGAACACAAACAAGGTGTTCAATGGAAAACTAGCTAAGAGAAAGCCAGCAACAAGTTCAAAGCATCATCCACCGTGATGTAGTGAGAGTTTTCCCTGAGATACAGTGGTGGTTAAACACACCCCAGACAATCAACGTGATATATCACATTCACAAAATGAAGATTATCCAGGTGATTATCTCCTTAGACTAAGAACAACTACTTAGTTGATTTATTTTTTAGATCTAGAAAAGCCCTTAACTTGATTCATCTTTGTGTCATGACTAAGAACATTTCTCACCAAATTAATTAAGAGAGAAATGTCCCTCAACCCTAAAGGTCGCATGAGAATACCATAGCTAACATGAATTATATTCATCAGTGAGAAATTGAAATCCTTTCCCTCAGGTCTCGAACACAAGGATCATCACTCTCACCACATCTTTACTGGTAGTTCTATCAAAATAACTAAGCAAGACAAAGAAATAAAAGGCACTCAAATAGGAAACAAGGAAGTGAAACTGTTATTGTTGATAACATGACCTTCCTAATGGAAGATCTTTCTAACGGAAAACCTCATACACGCTACTAAAAGCGTTGGATGCAAAAGATGAGCACAATACAAAAGCAGGATACAGCAGCAACACCACATATCACTGCCATTCACCCATACCAATTACTGGGAAACTCAGTTAATAATTCCATGTAAAATAACTACAAAAATAGGCCTAAGTTTAACCAAAGAAGAGTAAGACCTACACAGTTGACAACTATATGTACCTACTTAGGAATATGGTGAATTTTATTGAGAAAAAATGTGAGCCAAGTTTTTTTAGTGAGAGAGGAAAAGTATATGTATAAATTAATACAGCAGAATCCTGAAAACTGTTTCACCTAAAGATGGATCTATGGGTGTTCATTACACAATAGCATCTCCTTCCTGTTAGTTTGAAAGCTTGATAAGAAGTTGTAAGAAACAGCCAGGGATGCTGGCTCACTCCTGTAATCCCAGCACTCTGGAAGGGCAATGAAGTCCAAGCCCAGCCTGGGAAATGTGGAATTTCACAAGACACTGTCTGAAAATAACAATAATAAAATGAAGCAGGTGAGGAATGCGGCTCAGTGCGATGGTCCTGGGTGCAATCTCCAGTTCTGCCAACAAAATTTAAGTGGAAACAAGTGATCCGGGTGTGAGGCCTGGAGCTTACACACAAATGGCTCAATCAGAATCTGGATTTTTGGATTGGAACCGAAACATAGAGAAATGGAAGAAGCACAGATCTTTGCTGCTGTCTCGCTGGACCCTGACTCATGGATCCAGAGCTAAGCCTGCCCAGAGTTAGAGACTGCAACTGGTTCCTTCCAGGGGATTCAGTCACTGATTCTACTGTAACTCCCCAATCACTGTAGAACACTGGGAGTGACTGCAATTTTCCCGTCCATCCTGTTTTCACGTTTTCCTCGATGACGATGTGCCAACCTGACTAACACAGTTAATCCCGTTCCTGAATATTATTCCTCTTCATTGATGTAAAGGTGCCTACTTAGGGCACAGCATCACTAAAATCTCCTCAAGGGGAGCCAAGAGACGGAGGGAGGGAGAAGGGAGAGGGGGAGGTTATGGGAGGGAGAGGATACAGAGGAATGTACATGGGTTCTGTATTTTTACTTTGAAATACATATGCATGTACTTCATCTTCCCATACTTATTTCTTTTTAAAATAAATATATGTAAACAAACATATAAAAGTATAAATGGGTCAATATGTTTCATATTTTATGGCTATCTCTACATGATGGGTGATATAAACACTCAGATATATCTGTAGCTCTAAACCCTCTGGGTGTTACAGGGAGCCACTCTGCACTCACTCTTGGTGTGGAAGCTGTAGGGCCCCAGCCTTGGGTACACAACAGGGCAAGGTGGAGCCTGCCTGGTCACTGTTGCAATACTGATGGAGATTAAAGGAGAACAAAGCTCTTCAGTAAATAAGCACCTCCGGGTCCTGCAACCTGCGGCTCCTTACTTACAGCTGCAAGAGCAGAAAGCCAACCTTGGACTTGACACACTTAAAATAGTAATAAACCAGCTTTTTGAAAAATACCATTATTTCACTTTGCTGTCAGATGGCTGAAATGAACTCTCACCAAACATATGCCATTATAAGAGCAAATATGACTCGGTTACACAGTCTTCTTCAATGGACAAAAGCCAAATAGCACTTAAAAATGCATAGTCCATCCCAAATAAAATAATAAACTGAGATAAAATAGTAGCTGATTCACCAGAGCTTATCCACTATGTTTCTACCAACACTACTGCTTTTGCATTTGCCAAGACTTTTGCAGTTGTAAGTGAATGAATCCATATCCAATAGCCGAGGCCAACAGAGTTACTGCAGAATATTTTGGAGGTATATACTCCAGAAAGTAACCCAATCAACGTATCAGGGGAAGGAATTAATGCAGATAATGTTGCATCCCTCAGAAATTATAAAAACTGAAAAGAATAATTAGGAAGATAAGCAGATTTAAAATAAACACGAGGCCCCAGCAATGTAGGCCTGGGACTTGCCCAGGCTTGCCTGCCACATCAGAGGCACTGAACTCCTTGCAGCCAGACTCAGGGTCCAGGTAGCACCACACTCGGGGGTAAGCTCCACCTAACTTCCTGGGATGGGGAGGCCTTGGCCCCCACCCAGTAAGGCGGAACCCCCACCCGCACTCTCCAGGAGGGCACACTTACTAGCTGCGCACAGCATCCAGCTCTACCTGGTCCCATGACTCAGCACAACCCACCAGGGGAATGCCTGGCCAGCTTCGCAGGACACAGAGGTACTGAGACCAGCCCAGCCCAGGACCCCAGAGCTGCTCATCAGGGACTGACCAGCACAGCTACAGGGCCTTGGAGAGCTTCCACTCTCCCCACCAGAGCACAGGGCATGCCTGAGCTCTATTCTTCAGTGCAGCAGCCTGCCCTCCGGGCCCTACAGGCTGTGGCCACGCCTAGCCAGGAGCAAGGCCCTGGCACTGTAGGCCTGGGACTTGCCCAGGCTTCCCTGGCACGCCAGAGGTGCTCAACTCCTTGCAGCCAGATTCAGGATCTGGGTGGTGCCACACTCCGGGGTACGCTCCGCCTAGCTGTCTGGGACTGGGAGGCCTTGGCCCCCACCCAGTAAGGCAGAGGCTCCACCTGCACACTTCGGGAGGGCGCCCTCACTAGCTGCGCACAGGATCCAGCTCTACCGGGTCCCACAACCCAGCGACACCCACCAGGGGAACGCCCAGTCAGCCTTGCAGGACACAAAGCCACACAGATTCTAGAAGAAAATGTCAAAACAAAAGAACAAGAGGCAGTCTCAATCCCTCAGCCCACTGAGAACAAACCCAAGGGACACTGAAATGGAAGACAATGAGAGTCACACAACTGAACATGCTGAAATGATAGAAAATGCAGTAAAGAAACACCTCGATGAACCTATAGAGAAACTCAAATCAGAAATGTTCTCTCAGCTAAAAAAATTAAATGAGAATCATTATTAAAGAAATGTTGTATGTATCTAAAGAAGAGCAAGATATAAAATAGAAGAACTTAAGAAAATGATTGAAACTTTAAATGAAAAATATAAGACACAAACAGAATGCATGAAACAGATGCAAAGGGAAATGCAGGAAACAAAAAATTCCATGGAAAGTTTGAAAAACCACTTGAATGAAGCTGAAGATAGAATCTCACATCTTGAAGACAGCATGGGAGCTCACGGCCATGAAAGAAAAGATCTCTTAAAAATAGTAAGGAACCAAGAAGCAACAATTCAACAGCTGCAAGACAATGCCAAGACAAATAATATAAGATTAATAGGCATAAATGAAAAAGCAGGGGTTAATACTAATGACCTACGAACAGTATTCACAGAAGTAATAGCAGAAAACTTTCCAAACATGGGAAGAGAATCTCAAATACAGGTAACTGAGGCATACAGAACCCCAATTAACCATAACCAAAATAAATCTTCACCCAGACATATAATAATAAGGGTATCAGAAATACAGCACAAGAACAAAATACTAAAAGCTGTCAGAGAAAAGAAACAGATCACCCATGAAGGAAAGCCTATCAGAATCACAGCAGACTTCTCAACACAAACCTTTAAGTTAAGAAGAGCTTGGAGTGAAGTATTTCAAATCCTGAAAGAAAACAACTTTCAACCCAGATTGATGTACCCTGCAAAATTATCCTTAAAAATTGATGGAGAAATAAGATACTTCCATGACAAAGAACAAGAGAAGAAATTTATGGCCACCAAACCAACACTACAAAGAGTACTGAAAGACACTCTAGACAGAGACAAAGACAGCTACAATGTTAAGAACAACAACAAAAGGAAACCACTAAGCAGGGCAAATAATTAAACAGAAAATGTAGAAAACCAACAACAGAAAGATATCATGACAGGGATGAGTCAGTACATATCAGTTATATCAATCATTGTAAATGGTCTCAACTCACCAATAAAAAGAAACAGACTAGCACAGTGGGTTAAGAAACAAAACCCAACAATATGCTGTGTACAAGAGACACATTTCACCCAAAAGGAAATTCAAGACTAAAAATCAAAGGCTGGAAAGCAATACTCCACGCAACAGGAACCCAGAAAAAAGCAGGGGTAGCTATTATGTTTGCAGACTCTGTGAACTTCAAACCAAAAATGATCAAAAGAGATAAAGAAAGTCACTACATACTTGTTAGGGGAAAAATTCAAGAGGAAGAGATTACAATCATAAATATATATGCACCGAATATGGGAGCACCCAACTATGTAAGACAATTCTTAATAGACATGAAAAACCAAATAAACAATAATACAGTTATAACAGGGGACCTTAACACCCCACTGTCACAGAGAGACAGATCAACCAAACAAAAACTCAGCAAAGAAATAACAGAACTGAATCAAACTTGTCAACAAATGGACCTAGTAGATGTGTACCAAGTATTCCACCCATCAACATCAGAATACACATTCTTCTCAGCTGCACATGGGTCATTCTATAAAATAGATCATATACTGGTCCACAAAACATGCTTAAGTAAATGCAAAGGAAATGAAATAATTCCAAGCGTATTATCTGGCCATAGCACAGTAAAATTGGAAATGAATGACAAAAAAACCTACAATAACGACATAAACACATGGAAATTAAATAATACTCTCCTAAATAACCAATGGGTCACAAAAGAAGTTAAAGAAGAAATTAAACAACATCTACAATTGAATGAAAATGCAAATACAAATTACTGGAACCTGTGGGACACAATGAAAGCAGTCCTCAGAGAGAAATTTATAGCACTAAACTCTCACATCAGAAAAATGGAAAGAACACACATAAACAACCTAATGCTGCACCTCAAACTTCTAGAAAAAGAAGAGCGAGTCAAGTCCAAAGCCCAAAGAAGGGAGGAAATTATTAAGATTAGAGCAGAAATTAATGCAATTGAAACTAGGAATATAATACAAAGAATTAACGAATCACAGAGTTGGTTCTTTGAAAGAGTAAATAAAATTGATAAACCCCTAGCCAACCTTATCAAGAAGAGGAAAGAAAATTCATGCAATAAGAAATGAAAAGGGCAAAATCACTACCGACCCTGTGGAAACACAGAAGATCATCAATACCTACTTCGAAAACTTTTACTCCCATAGATTCAATAACACAGAAGAAATGGACAGATTCCTAGAAACCTATGAATTACCAAAGCTGAATCAAGAAGATGTAAAGCTGCTGAATAACCCAATTTCAGCTAATGAAATTGAAAATGGAATTAGGACCCTACCAACAAAGAAAAGCCCGGGCCCTGATGGATTCACTGCTGAATTCTACAAGAAATTTAGTGAAGACTTAATGCCAACACTCCTCAAACTCTTCAATGAAATTGAAAGGGAAGTAAGTCTCCCTAACTCATTCCTGGAAACAAGTATCACCCTAATACCAAAACCAGAGAACGACCCAACCAAAAAAGAAAATTGCAGGTTAATCTCCCTAATGAACATAGATGCAAAAATCCTCAATAAAATACTGGCAAATACAATACAGCAAGTTATCAGAAAGATTATACACCACGATCAAGTGGGATTCATCCCAGGAATGTAGGGATGGTTCAACATACACAAATCAATAAATTTAATACACCATATCAACAGGGCCAAGGACAAGAAACACATGATCATCTCAATAGATGCAGAAAAAGCTTTTGACAAAATCCAACACCCATTCATGATAAAAATCCTACAGAAAATCGGAATAGATGGTCTCTACCTCAACCTGATAAAAGTCATATATCATAAACCAACAGCCAACATCTTACTGAATGGAGAAAAACTGAAAATTTTCAAACTAAAATCAGGAACAAGACAAAGATGTCCATTATCACCACTCCTACTCAATATAGTTCTAGAAATATTAGCCAGAGCAATTAGACAAGAGAAAGAAATAAAGGGAACAAGGATAGGAAAGGAAGAAGTGACATTATCATTATTTGCAGACGATATGATACTCTACATAGAAGATCACTAAAGATCCATTAGAAGACTTCTAGAAGTAATAACCAAATTCAGTAATGTAGCTGGATACAAGGCCAATACTTGAAAATCAATAGCATTCTTGTACACAAACAACAAAGTCACTAAGAGAGAAATAAGGGAAACCACACCCTTCACTATAACATCCAAAAAAATGAAATACTTAGGAATTAATCTAACAAAGGAAGTAAAAGATCTATACAGTGAAAATTACATTACGCTAAAGCAAGAAATCGAAGAAGATCTCACAAAATGGAAAGATATTCCCTGTTCATGGATAGGAAGAACAAACATCGTGAAAATGGCCATTCCCCCAAAATTATTATACAGATTTAATGCAATCCCAATCAAAATACCACTTGCCTACCTCACAGGGCTAGAGAAAGCATTCCTGAAACTCATCTGGAACCAGAAAAGACCTAGAATAGCAAAGGCAATTCTGGGCAACAAAGGGAAGGCAGGAGGCATCACAATCCCTGACTTGAAACTATACTACAAAGCTACTGTGATAAAATCAGCATGATACTGGAATCAAAACAGACCTGAAGATCAATGCAATAGATTAGAAGATACAGCCACAACTACAAACACACTTAGCCACCTCATCTTTGACAAAGGGGCCAAACATGTACATTGGAAGAAAGATAGCCTCTTTAACAAATGGTGCTGGAGAAACTGGCTTTCTATATGCCATAAACTAAAACTAGATCCATATCTATCACCATGCACTAAAATAAAGTCAAAATGGATCAAAGATCTGAATATTAAAACAGAGACACTAAACTTACTAGAAAACAGAGTAGGTGAAAATCTTGATGACATAGGAGTAGGCAGAGAGTTCATGAACAAAAATCAAACTTCACGGGATACTCTTTCCAGAATCAACAACTGGGATCTCATCTTACTAAAAAGTTTTTGCATGTCAAAGGAAATCTCCAACAGAGTGAAAAGAAAACACACGAACTGGGAAAATACCTTAGCCAATCGTCCATCAGACAAAGGACTTCTATCTAAAATGCATAAAGAATTAAAAGAAATCAGGCCCCTAATATTCAAGGACCCCATCCAAAAATGGGCATCTGAGATGAATACACACTTCTCAGAGAAAGAAATACAAATGGCAAATAAATATATGTAAAAATGCTTGACATCAATGGTCATTTGGGAAATGCAAATTAAAACAACACTGAGATTCCATCTGACTCCAGAAAGAATGGCCAAGATTAAAAAATCAAGCAACAGCCAGGCGTGGTGGTGCACGCCTTTAATCCCAGTACTCGGGAGGCTGAGGTAGACTGGGCTACAACGCGAGCAAAAGGCTGGCCTGAGCTACATAGTGCGACCCTGCCTCAAAAAACCAGGGCTGGGAGTTTGCCTCAGTGCCTTAAGTGCCTGCCCTGGCAGGCGCAAGGTTATGAGTTCAATCCCCGGTGCCGCAAAAAAACAAACAAACAAACAAACAAACAAAAAATCAAGCAACAACAAATGCTGGAGGGGCTGTGGGGAAAAAGGAACTCTTCTCCACTGTTGGTGGGAATGTAGACTGGTGCAACCACTGTGGAAGTCAGTGTGGAGATTCCTCAAGAAGCTAGGATTAGAGATCTCATTCAACCCAGCTATCCTACTTCTGGGCATTTTCCCAGAACAACTGAAAATATCATACCACAGTGATATCTGTGCACCCATGTTTATAGCAACCCAATGTGTAATAGCCAAATCTTGGAAACAACCCAAGTGCCCATCAATCAAAGAATGGATAAAAAAGATGTGGTATTTTTATACAATGGAGTACTACTCAGCTATTAAGAAAGATTGTATTGAGACTTTTATAAGTAAATGGACACGACTTGAGACCATATTCATAAGTGAGATAAATCAAACCCACATGTGTAAATACTGTATTGTCTCCCTAGTATAAGAAATGGAAAAAGTATATATGATCGAAAATCTATAATAAATACTAGGTAAGGGTAAAAAACAGCTCAAAGAGCAAAAGTAATTGGGAAGGGAAAAGGGGGAAAGAGGGAAGGGAAAAGGAAAAAGATATAAATCTGTATATATGTATATGTAAGATAACTAAAACGAACACACTGCTGAATGTGTTCATTACTGATAAAGAACAATTAATAGTCATATCATTGGATCAATTTTACATGTCTATATCTATTAATGTAAACAACCACTTTGAAGATAATGATATGCAATATTGCAACCATTGTCAAATTTCTATCCTGTTTTGTAAACCTGTAATGCTACTGTTGAGTATTTACTCTAGTCATTTATTTGTCTCTTTTGCTTTTTGTCTTTGTTATATATGATTTTTTTCTCTTAAATAAAAAATAAATTAATTAATTAAATAAATAAACATAAAGAAGATATTCCTTAATTATTTACATATAATCAGTTTAACATAAAAGGAAATAGTCCTTAAAAATATAAGAGAATGTCTACATGTATTTTAAGATGAAAACCAAATGTTGAAATAAAGTATAAATTTGTAATGATTGGAATTAAAACAATGTCTAAATAAGTAAAAAGGAATACATCTTCCTGAATAGGAAAACAAAAGCAAAAAAGATCAGCTTTCCTCAACTGAATAAAAATATTTCATGACAAATTAACAAGCCCTCCTGGTTTGATCCTTTTGTGGAACTCATCAAAACAATTTTGAAAGGTCATACATTATGAGATTCAAAATGAAATTTCATATAGATGAAGAATATAGGCTTTGCCTTCTAAGATATTAAAACTTACTACGAAGTTGCTTAATCAAAACATAGTACAGCAGCATGAAAATGTCAAGCCAGGGGAGTAACCCTGCAAGGTCAAAAGCAGATGCATAGAATGTAGAAAGCAAACACAGGAAACAAAGCATTGCTTTGTTTTGAGTTTTGGTTTTCTGGTACCGGCAATTGAACCCAGGGACTTTGCAATGAATTAAATCCTCAGGACTCTTTATTTTAATTTTTATTTGGAGACAGGGTCTCACTGAGTCACTAGGTTTTCTAGGCTGGCCAGGAAATTGGGATCCTTCTACCTCAGCTTTCCAAACCTAGGATTACAGCTGGGCACTTTCTCAACAAGCTTAAAGATGCATTTAATTCAATGCATGCAGAACGGAATTAGTATCAAAAGGTGTTAGGACAACTGACTCCCTATGAGTAAACAAATCAAAGCAGATTCCAACACTGTTTAGTATTAAGTTACTGCAAAAAATGCTATCCCCATGAAGTAGTTAAAAATGATAAAGTATGACATGGAAAATATGTTCTATAACTTAAGTTTGGAATGTATCCAGAAATTATGAAACAAAAATTGGACCACTTTGATTCCCCCAAAATTTAAAGTCTACATCAAAAAGATGAAGAATATCCCTTCACAAATATTTTCAGCACATACAAAAAACTGTGTTAAATGGAGTGTGGATCTTGAATTACAAGTTTCAGAACCATGAACCAAAATCACCCTTTTCCCATCATAGGTAAAGGGCTTCAGGAATTTCCTCAAAGTGACACAAAGCTGACTAATTCCAGCACTATAAATATCAGAGAGAAAATTAATTGCTGATGATAGTTTTTACCTAACAAATCCCAATAACTCACAAGAGACAATAAGAACATAGAAAGATTACCTATTTTTAATCTTTCAAGGAAAATATGAGAATCACCAACAAAATTCAGAAGTGTGGATAGTGAACACAGTCATTTCACTACCAGACATTAAAACCCACTACTTAATCAAACCGTGCTTCTTCACAATAAACAGCAAAAGAGGACAAAGTGAGTGGTCAGAAGCTGACTCCAAGAATGTAGAAAATTAAACCGCGATAAAGGGCTGGGGATGTAGCTCAGTGGCATAGCACCTGCCTGGTAAGAGCAAGATCGTGAGTTCGGTTCCCAGTACAGGAAAAAAAAGAGAGAAAGAGAGAGAGATAAAGATGCATTTCTGTTCCATGAGTGAGACCACAACTGTTATGAAAAGGTATTGACATAATCAATTATACTTTCAGAAAATAAATGCAATTTGGTCTTTCCACTCTATGAATTAAAGCACTAATTGCAAAAAACCAAAAAATCAATGGTATCAATGAAGAACTAAAACATTATGCAGCAAA
>RJWM01048074.1:0-11661 GCA_004363535.1 Dasyprocta punctata | reverse complement strand
AGGTTTTGTAAATCAGCAGGGCAAAAGGGGTTGAAGGGAGGAGGGGGGAATGGGAAAAAAGAAACAAGATATATCATGTATAGGTACAAATTCCCTATTATTCTTTCTTTCTTTCAAGACAAGGTCTCACTATGCAGTTTAGGCTGGCCCTTGAACTCACTTTGTAGCCAAACTCACTTTGAAGCTAGCCTTAAACTCATGGCAATCCTCCGGCCTCAGCCTCCAGAGTGCTGAGATTATAGGCATGCAACACCACGCCCGGCCATTATGTATATTTAAAATATACCAATCAAATAAGAAACGCAAAACACAAATACAAGACAAAGTTTTAAAAATCTCAAGCCTGGTGTGGTGGCGCATGCCTTTAATCCCAGCACTCGGGAGCCTGAGGTAGGAGGAGCGTTGTGAGTTCGAGGCCGGCTTAGGCTACAACTCGAGCACAAGGCCAGCCTGAGCTACATAGTGCGACCCTGCTTCAAAAAACCAGGGCTGGGAGTTTGGCTCAGTGGCTTAAGCGCCTGCCCTGGCAGGTGTGAGGTTGTGAGTTTGATCCCCAGTGCCACCAAAAAAAAAAAAAACCTTATTAAGATTATTTATTATTATTGATCTTGAGAGTATAATTAATGTAGATACATTAAACAGACATTTTAATTAACCAGTAATAGTATTATTTCCTCTATGTTAAAAAGTTCACTTCGGAAATAAGTATCAAATCATTGTAAATTTGTAATGCAAGAATTATTAGTTGGTTAAATAAATCAACTCATGGTTGGTGAACAGTGTTGCTGGTGAAGAATGCTCAGTCATTTTAGACTTTGGGGACTTAAGCAAAAATGACCATTAAAATAAAAGAATATGTCCCACTTTGCTATTGTTCCTAGAATATATTTTATCTGGATGTCGGTTTTTCTTTTTATTAAGCAAATGACTAGTCAGAAAATAAATCCTGCCAGGAGTGGTGGCACACACCTGTAATCCCAGTACTCGGGAGGCTGAGGTAGGAGGATCATTGAGAGTTCAAGACCAGCCCAGGTTACAAAGTGAGCTCAAGGACTGCCTGAACTGCATAGCAAGACCCTATCTCAAAAAGATAAAAAAAAAAAAAAATCTTATTCTTTACAACCTACTACTATTCAGATAAATTAATGAGACATTTTTATGCCCATTAGTACACAGGCAAGTTTTATTAGTTCTTTTGTTTGTTTGTTTGTTTTTGTACCGGGGATTGAACTCACGACCTTGCACTTGCCAGGCAGGCACTTGTGCCACAGAGCTAAACTCCCAGGTAGTTCTTAATTATATTGGGTTAGGAGCTAATTTTCCAGACAATAAATCGTTTGAAAACCCAAAAGATTTTTCCTTCCTCAGGGGAACTTCAGTAGCAATTCCATACCTCTTACCAAACTTGGAGTATGTGTACTATTATATTATTTTGGTTTATTTTTTTTTTTTCTGCCAAGTTTTACTCTGCACACAGGCTCAGCCCTTCTTGGCAGTCGCCTTCCTCATGGCGCCCAGCACGTTGCTCAGCTCCTAGTTACTTCTTGGCACGGATGTGCGTTTCCCACCCTTTCTTTTTTTTCTTTTTCCCCCCCCCTCTCGCGGCACAGGGAATCGAACTCACAGCCTCGCAGCTGTCAGGCAGGCGCTTAAGTTGCTGAGCCAAACTCCCGGCCCTGGTTTTTTTGAGGCAGGGTCACACTATGTAGCTCAGGCCGGCCTTGCGCTCACGTTGTAGCACAAGCCTGCCTCGAACTCACAACGCTCCGCCTACCTCAGCCTCCCGAGTGCTGGGATTAAAAGCGTGCGCCACCACGCCCGGCTCCCACCCTTTCCTTGATGAACTTGAGAGCCTGTTTGTCCTTGCAGACCTTGAGCAGCTCCGTGGCGCCGCTTGTAGGCGTCGAAGCAGAAAACCTCCCAAATCATGCCCCGCACGAACTTGGTGTGCTTGGTGAGGAGTCCGCGGCGGCGACTGTGCTCCTTGTGGCCCTTGTTGAGAACCACGGCCATGGGGTAGCGCTGAGCCATGGCTGCTGCTCTTCAATGGTTGCTACAGCGGAAGGTTTAGTTTCTTTCTTTCTTTTTTTTTTTCTTTTTCTTTTTTTTTTTTGTGCGGCACCGGGGATTGAACTCACAACCTCGCAGCTGCCAGCTTGAGCCACTGAGCCAAACTCCGGGCCCTGGTTTTTTGAGGCAGGGTCGCACTATGTAGCTCAGACCGGACTTAAGCTCGTTTTGTAGCCCAAGCTGGCCTCAAACTCACAACGCTCCGCCTACCTCAGCCTCCCCAGTGCTGGGATTAAAGGCGTGCGCCACCACGCCCGGCTCTTAGTTTATTTCTTAAACATTGCTTTTGTTTTTGTTCCTGAGACAGGGTTTCACTATGTCTTAGGCTCGTCTTCAACTCACTGTGTAGCCCAAGCTTGAACTCTCAGTGATTCTCCAGCCTCAGCTTCCCAAGTGCTGGGATTGCAATGGCAAGCAGAAACACTAAAATGACAACAAGGATTTGGAGATAGATTTAAGTCAATGGGCACTGATCGGGTTCATTCTCAAAATATCAAGCCCTGATCTCTGGTGGTCTTGGTTTTATATGGGATAAGGCAGGAGGGTCACTGTGAATTTGAGACTATCCTAGGCTACATAGTGAGACCCTGTGTTGAATAAATAAATAAATAATCCAGACATTGGCATACAGAGAAAACCAACTAACAGAAACAATTTTACCACCCTGGCAATAGCAATAAAATCAACAACAGCTGGGCATGGTGGCGCACACCTCAGGAGACTGAGTTCGAGACCAGCCTGGGCTACCTTGTGAGTTCGAGACCAGCCTGGGCTACCTTGTGAGTTCGAGACCAGCCTGGGCTACAAAGTGAGTTCAAGGTCAGCCTGAACTGCATAGTGAGACCCTGTCTCAAGAAATAGGGCCGGTGATAAGTGCCTGCCTGGCAGGCACAAGGTTGTGAGTTCGATCCTTGATACCATGAAATAAAATAAAATAAAATAAAATAAAATAAAATAAAATAAAATCGACAATAATCATAGCATCAGAAAAACTGGGTACTGACATATGCTAAGAACCAGTAACATACCACCCTTCACCTTAGAAAAAAGATCTATAGTTTTAATATTAACCCTATGACAGACTAAATATTGACATACTATAAATATTTACTAAGTGCAAGTATGCCTCCACTAGCAATAGAAAAGTATTCAACAGTAATATTATAGAAGCAACTATTTAAAGACTAATAAAGTTTAGTAGCTATACTAGTAAAGGTAATGGGGGTAGGGAATAGAAGAATAAAAAAAATAAAATTTAAAGTATTAATCAATGAAAGATAAGAACAAAGAGGTAAAAGTGAGGTAAAGCATCTTATTAAGGAGTAAAAGGAAATTAATAGAAGTAGATAACAGTGACAGTCTGGAATGCCAGGTATGGAGGTGCATGCCTAATATCCCAGCACTTGAGCAGTTGAGGTGGAAGAATCACTGATATTTGAGGTCAGCCTGGGTTATGAAGCAAGTTAGAGACCAGTCTGAACTACATAGCAAGACTACCTTTAAAAAAAAAAGAAAAAAAAATAAGGAAACGGGAAAAACAAGAAATAAGAAAAAATAGAGAGCAAAATAAATTAAAAGGTAAAAGAAAGAAAAAAGGAAAAAAAACTCAAGCCACCAAAAAACCAATGAACTCCCCTTCTGTCTCTCAGACAGCTTTATTTCTCTCAATAAATATATTCTGCTCTTTTAAAAAAAATTTCCATTATATTTATGAATGAGTGGTTGGTTTTTTCTCAGATCTGCAGTGTTAGAAGCCAGCAAGTCATAGGTTTCTCCACCTAGCTTTACGGTCTGTGGATTTGTGAGGTTCTCTCCTGCTTCAGAGAGCCCTCTCTACATACACTTCAGACTATGACAGCCATCTAAGCTGGGGCATGTCCTTCCTTTCAGTGGTAGATGGGAGAAGTAAACACACTACTTGTCTCTGCTGGATCTAGGCAGAGGGGTAGAGGTACAAGGAGACTAATAGATTTAATGCCAGCACCTTCAGATCTACTGCTTCTGAAAGCTACACTCGCCTAGCGTGCCTTCTCACCCAGGAGGGCATAGTCCCGTGTCCTTCCTGGCCTGAGTTTGAACTTCTTAGGCAGTCTATTCTAGCTGACACCCTGTCCAAGGCTGTGCCTTTTTCTTTTTAAAACAGGGTCTTGCTATGCTGTTCAGACTGACCTCGAACTTGCAGTGATCCTCCTGTCTCCGTTTCCGGAGACCTGGAATTACAGGTGTGCACTGCCACACCTGGCTCCATGGTAGTCTCTTGTGGCTGTCTTTCACCTAATTACTGTGGTAGTGTAACGTTAGAGACCTTAAAGTGATGTTGATCTGTAGTTGTTCAGTGGCCAAATCTTAAACAATTAACCGCTTTCAAAATTGCTACTCATGAAACCTGTCCAACATAGCAGGTGCTGCAGTGGATTTCTTCTTCAACTCTAGCCTGCTGTGAAGCAGTCACTTTTGGAGTAAAACCCCACACTGTGCTTTGTAGTTTACAATAGATGTGGGCTCTGTTTGGGTCTCTGTCTCTGCTGGTCTCACTATGACTGCTCCCTGGAAGCGCCAACTCTTTGGTGCTTACCTTCTCTTCAGGGTCTCCGGGCTCATCCACAGTCAGGCTGGGCGGTGTCTGCGCTTCTGCAACCTGCCGCTGAGGGGAAGCAATGGTGGGGGGTCCCAGCCAGGCCATGAAATCCAAGGTGTGGAGTTGGCTGGGGACAAATGCAGCTCCTGTCAATGGCTATGGCTTCAATCCATGGGCATGGCTCCCATTAGTGTATGAGTGGTTGTTTCTAATATTTGCTGCATTATTTTAATGGTTTCTCACCTCTTGCTAATTTACAAAAACTAGTTATTTCATAAATTTATTTTATATAATTTCTAACAATTTTAATATCTATGTTTATTGGGAATTTAAGTCGTGTGTGTGTGTGTGTCTTGGGCCTCATTCATGGTGTTTTTGTTTTGTTTTGTTTTGTATATTAGTTTATTTTGAGGCGAGATCTTGCTATGTAGCTCAGGCTGGACTTGAACTCGCTTATGTAACCCAGGTTGGTCTGGAACTGATGACTTTCCTCCTGCCTCAGCTTCTCAAGAGCTGAGATTACAGATGTGCACCATCATTCCGGGCTCTTTATTTTTTTATTTTCATTTATTTATTTATTTTTAGTCCATAGTGGTTTGTTCCTAATATTCTTAGTGCTTTTAAATTATTTTTTTCTTGGGCCAAGTAAAAGAGGAAAAGCAAGATAAAAGAAAACCCTGGAGAACTCAGGTGTGGTGGTGCAAGCCTGTAATTCCAGCACTCAGAAGGCTGAGGCAAGAGGATTGCTTTGAGTTCAAGCCTAGCCTGGGCTACAAAACAAGTTCAAGGCCAGCCTAAACCGCATAATAAAACTCTGTCTCAAAAAAAAAAAAAAAAAAAAAGAGTTGGGGATTTAGCTCAGCAGCACAAGTGCCTGTATGAGTTCATGAATTCAACCCCCAGGACCAAAAAAAAAAAAAAACAAAAAACAAAAAACAAACAAACAAAAAAAACCATTCAGCCTGGCATGGTGGTACATGCCTCTAACCCCAGCACTCAGGAAGCAGAGGCAAGAGGACCATTGCAAATTCGAGAACCGGGAGCTGGGTGTGGTGGTGCATACCTTTAATCCCAGCACTTGGGAGGCTGAGGTAGGAGGAGTGTTGTGAGTTCAAGGCTGGCTTGGGCTACAACGTGGGTGCAAGGCCAGCCTGAGCTACATAGTGTGACCCTGTCTCAAAAAACTAGGGCTGGGAGTTTGGCTCAGTGACTTAAGTGCCTTCCTGACAGGTGTGAGGTTGTGTATTTGATCCCCAGTGCCACAAAAAACAAAACAAAACAAAACAAAACAAAACAAAACAAAACAAAAAAACAACTCAAGAACAGCCTGGGCTACAAAGAGAGCTCAAGGCCAGCCTGAACTGCATAGTGAGACCCTGTCTCAAAAAGAAGAAACAAAAAAAGGCAAAAAAAGGAAAAGAAAAAGAAACAGTAAAAAACAAAACAAAACAAAACAAAACAAAAAACCTGGAGAAGTCATGGTGGTGCACTCCTGTCATTCCAGCACTCAGGAGGCTGAGGCAGGAGACTTGCCATGAGTTCCAGGCCATCCTGGGCTACATAAGGGAGGTCAAGCAAGACCTTATCTCAAAAAAAAAAAAAAAGTTTTTTGAATAACTTTAGAAGTCTAACACAACAGTATCTATTTTCTATAGCCATACAACTTAATTTGTTTTTTAGAAATTGATGTTTATTTTCCATCATCCTTACTTCCATTTTCCTTAAGAACTGGCACAAAAACAGCTTAAGACTCCTCAGTGTTGTCTCTACCCATTCAGTGGCTGAGCAGTGGGAGCTGCAATCCATTCTTCAGTGGGGAGTTAAACCCGTCAGTCTTCAGTAGCAAACTGCTGACTAAGCACAGAAAGAACCTCCTGACATTTTCAGATCAGTCTGTGACCTCAGGTTGAGTAACCATGAACTCAGAAGCTGACACAGTCCACTCATCCTGAAATTCTTCCTCCATCAAGGCTTCTCAGCAGTGGCCTGCTCTTCGTTTTCCAACTCTTCAGTAGAGGTCATTGGCTTGGTGCCGTGGTGCCTACCTGTAATTCCAGCTACTCAGGAAGCTGCAGCAGGAGGATGACAAATTCCAGGAGGCTAGTCTGGACTTAGCGAGATGCTGCCTATAAAGTAGGGCCAGGGATATAGCTCAGCAGCACAGCACCTGCCTGGCAAACTCGAGGTCATGAGTTTGATTTCTAGTACCTAAATAAATAGATAAATAAATGGGGGATGCAGCTTAGTGATAAAGTACCCCTGGGTTCAATGCTTGGTACCACATAAATAAGTAAATAAATAGGTAAATAAATAGGGAGCGATCAGGCATGACTCTCCATGGTCGTTCACTGCAGATGGTATAATACCTGTGCAGAACTTCTCAGGTCATTATCCAGAGTATACAGTTTTGTTGTATAGCATGGCAATTTCTACTAAGTAGAGATGGTTTTACAGTTACATTAGCATTTTAATAAAATAAAGTAGTGATAATTTGAAATTCACAAAACCTGAGTTATGATGACAAAGCCTGAATGGGAGATCTGGCAAAGAGGCAGGATCAAAAAAAAAAAAATGATGGCAATCTAGTTGCTTAAAATTATTTTGCTGTTTTGCCATATTTTAAAGATATAGTATGGTTTTCTCTCATGAAACATTAATTTTGTGGGAATTATGCATCTTTTTTTTTTTTTTTTGCAGCACCGGGGATCGAACTCACAGTCTCATGCCTGCCAGGGCAGGCGCTTAAGCCGCTGAGCCAAACTCCCAGCCCTGGTTTTTTGAGGCAGGGTCACACTATGTAGCTCAGGCCAGCCTTGCGCTCGCGTTGTAGCCCAAGCGGGCCTCAAACTCACAACGCTCCGCCTACCTCAGCCTCCCGAGTGCTGGGATTAAAGGCGTGCGCCACCACGCCTGGCTACGGAATTATGTATCTTGCTTGATAATTTAAAGGTGAATAAACACACAGTCCCTATCTTTAGGGACCTCAGTATCTTCCAGTTGAGATTGTGAATAAGCAGATGATTGATCATCTGCAGTGGGATACACTTGGAAACAATGAAGCAGGGACCACAGAAGGTCTTACCACAATGCCAGGACACTACCTTGGCTCCATTATTTCTGATGACTGCTCAGGAGCTTTGCCAAGAATTTGGATAGTCTCCACTCTCAGTTTAGGTTATAAAGGTGCTTATTTCAGTGACCTTTTGTTTTTTGTTTCTGTTTTATTTTTGTGGTGACAGGGATAAAACTCAGGGCCTCATACTTGATAAGTATATCCAATCCCCATGACCTGTTTTTTTTTTTTTTGACCATTTCACTTATTATTTACTTTACTTTGCAATTATTTGAACTTTCTTCAAAGTAAATATTTTATAACTATGCTAACATCAAAATTTAAAAAGATTGAAAAAAATTGCAATTGTATTCTTTTATCTGTATACATAGTTTTGTGAGCATTCTTCTTTCTTTTCTCCATTTATTCTTTTTCTCTCATCTCTTCTTTTATTTATTTATTTATTTATTTATTTTTGTGGCACTGGGGATTGAACTCACAACCTCGTGCCTGCCAGACAGGCACTTAGGCCACTGAGCCAAACTCGCAGCCCTTCTTCTTTTTTCTTTTGGTAGCATCTTCAGTACTTGCATCTGTTTCACTTCCTGAAGAAGATGATGAAGGAAACACATGATCATCTGAAGAAGATGTCCCTGACCTATGTCAGGATCGGTGGTGTTCTGGGCTTCGCTTTTTTTCTTTCTTTTGTTTGTTTTTACCTTTATAACTGCTAAGCCCAGTATCTTCAGGACTTTTTTGTGTGGACATGTCATCCGTGTCTACAGAACCTGCCTGCCGTCTTGGAAACTGCAGGAAAACAACTGTTCTGGACGAGCCCCACAGGCCCAGTGTGACGATGCAGGTCACTGAGGACTCCGTGCGGCCAGCACCACAGAGCCCCATGCCTGACCACACAGTGGGAATCTTAGTACCCCATGACCTGTTTTTAACAGGGCTCACTGCTTGTCTCTTCCATTATCAGTATTTTGGTTCACTCCATTACATCTCCAGTTTAAATTCTTGAGATCTGCTTGATTTAGCTAAACATTATTTTTTCCTTGTAAGGCAGTTTTCCTGATGGGTCATGCTGGCCAGTTGTGTCAGATGTAAACATTGGGGTAGGATCAGAAGGCATGCTAGGTGTAGTGGTGCATGCCTGTTTTCCCAGCACTCTGGAGGCTAAGGCAGTAGGATCACTACAAGTGTGAGACCAGCCTGGGCTACATAGTGTGACCTTGTCTCAAAAAAGCCAAAACATAAAAAATAAAAAATAAAAAAAAGAAGCATAAAAACAAACCACAGAGAAGGGACACAATATTGTCACCAAAATTCAAATCAGTTTTCTACATTTTCCTCAGGAAGGGCTTGTGAGGACAAACTCCTTGGAAGGGGTTCATTGTCACTAGAAGTGAATGGCTCATCCTGCACTCTCCAAGTGACATAAGTGCTTCATTAATAGTTCTTTCTGCTGAAGGAAAACTCAGTTCAAATTGATTCAAGAAAGGCAATTTAGCCTGGCATGGTGGCGCACACCTTTAATCTCAGCACTCGGGAGGCTGAGGCAAGAGAATCATTGCAAGTGTGAGACCAGCCTGGGCTACAAAGTGAGCCCAAGGCCAGCCTGGACTGCATAGGGAGACCCTGTCTCAAAACAAAACAAAAACCCAAAAACCCCAGAACAGAACAACAACAACAAAAAAACCAAGAAACAGTATTCATACTTGTAGAAAAACAAGATCAAGAAAAAACAAAACAAAAGCAAAAGAAGAAAAAAATTTCCACTGCCAGGCATGTCTCTGCTACTGCTGGTAGATGAAGTGAGGAGACAGTTCAGATTTATGTTAGTTCCAGCAAGCCAGCTGTAGATTTAGAGTAGGATAGTGGATAATCCCAGGGGGCACCTTTAATTCCACTGAAGTTGAGGCTCATTTCTGGCTGAGAGGTTGGAACTCAATTCATTCAGCCTGCAACACCCTGTGTACTTCCTGCTAGCTTGAATTTGGCTCCTTGCTGGTTTGAACGTGGCTGCTTGACCTCCTGCCAATTTGAACCTGATTCACCTTGTAGTGGTTAGTTGATAGTGTCAATATGGGATGTTTCTTCTTTTTTTTTTCCCGACACCGGGGATAGAACTCACAGCCTCGCACCTACCAGACAGGCGCTTAAGCTGCTGAGCCAAACTCCCAGCCCTAGTTTTTTTGAGGCAGCGTCGCACTATGTAGCTCAGGCCGGCCTTGCACTCGCGTTGTAGCCCAAGCCGGCCTCAAATATGGGACGTTTGGAAGCTTAACTATATTGGTTGAGCAATTCTACGCCCTAGGGTGTAGAAGACCCACCCTAGGGTGGCTCATTGCCTGGATGGTACAAAAGGGAAGGAGGAAGCAGAGACGATGTTTGTTTCTTCAGAAGAGCTCCAGTCTTCACCTTTGGCTTGGACGTTGTCTTCTGGCTTTTAGCGCAGACTCTTCGTCTTCTGCCTTGGATCCTTTATCCTTCCAGCATAGATTCTTCGGCCTTCCCTTGAAGACCCATTGACCTCCTGGCACAGACTTGCACAGGACACTGCAGTGAACTCCAGATCTTGGACTGAATCCTTTGGTCTCCTCATCTGACTCTGACTGACCATTGTAAGTTAATCTTATAATTCCTTATAGATTTGTATATCTGTTCCTCTAGTAAAACCCCAACTAGTACACACCTCACCTTGACACTGGGAGCTGCTAGACGTAGCCAGCCTGTAGGGGCTCTCAGCTGACCTTTCTCCAAGATAGCTGTCAATCACCCTCTCCTAGGTATGTCTGAACCTGAATAACTCACCAGTTACTGAGACCACTGCTGTGCTTCACTGGTGTGTTTTTGCCTGCATACTTCTTGGGTTAGCAGTAGTCACCGTTTATCTGCAGGTTCCAAGCCACTTTTCCCATGCAGTGCATCAGGGCTTAGGGAGAAAGTGCTCTTGCCACCTCTTTGCTTTTTCCATGGGCTTCAATTCTAGCTTTAGATCCTTGCTGGGTGCCAAGGATCCATTTCCCTCTTTCTTCTCTTCCTCACATTAGTGTACTCCTGCATGAGGACACCAAGTCTCGGAGAGGCTATTTTTCTGTTGTTCACTACCCTGCCATCTTCTTATAATTTGTTGGGCTTGGTGGTGCACACTTGTAATCCCAGCACTCAGGAGGCTTAGACAGGAGGATCGTTGCACGTTCAAGACCAGCTTGGGCTACAAAGTGAGCTCAAGGCCAGCCTGAACTGCACAGTGAGACCCTGTCCCAAAAAGATCAAAAAAAAAAAAAAAAGATGCCAATAATTACTTTTACAACATTAAGATATTTAAAGTTATTTGTAAGAAAGTCTCAACTGAGACTATTTTGCAATACATTATCCAGTATGAACTAAAGCCAATTTGAAAATACTATTCCAGAATAAGTACAGTTTCACTTAGTACAGCTAAGAATGTATTAAGAGTTAGCCATGTGTGGTGGTGCACTCCTATAATCCTAGCACTCAGGAGGCTGAGGCAGGAGGATTGTTATAAATTTGAGACCAGCCTGGGCTACAAAGTGAGCTCAAGGCCCTGCATAGCAAGACCCTGTCTCAAATAGACCGAAAAAAAAACCACACACACACACAAAAACAAAAACAAAAACAAAAAAAACCAAGGAGTTCACTGGCTATGCTAGTCTAAATTGATGGAAGGTGCAAATGATTTTATACTGTAGGTTTATTTAAATATATAAAATCCTGTATGTTTTCTCAGTATGTATGTTTAGATTTTTTGTACAAATAAAAGAATTCTTCAATTCACAGAGAGCTTTAGAAAAAAAAGAAAATAATTGATAATAAACTCCTAATTTTTTTTTTGGTACTGGGGATCAAATTCATGATCTTGTGCTTACCAGACAAGTGCTTGAGCCACTGAGCTAAATTCCTGGCCTAAACTCCTGAATTTTTTTTTTTTTTT
>RJWM01048073.1:0-11638 GCA_004363535.1 Dasyprocta punctata | reverse complement strand
TCTTGCCCCCTCTTTCACTCTGGCTACTTTTACTCAGCTGCTGTTTGAAGTGTTGTCCCTGTGCCATGCCACCCTGCCTTGGAGCCAGCTGATTGTGGACTGGAACCTCCAAAAACTGTAAGCTTAAATAAGTCTTTCCTTCCCTAATTTTGGGTGTCATGTGTTTTGTCTCAGCAACAAGGGAAAAGTAACCAAGACAGCATGTTTAAGCCTATACATGTACATCCATCCTTTCTGTATTAGAGGAAAAAACAAAAACATAACAAATTACAAGAAACAAAAGAGATGAATAAATAATAATAGCAAAGTGCCTGAAACAATAACAACACAGGCTTGCAAAACAAGGTGGTAGGAACATAATTAAGGTTGTTAGTTTGCATCGATATCTTCAAAAGAGTTACTCAGATTACCAGATATAAACATGCAAAATTGATCTAACCCTATGAATCTTAACAGTTTGTTCCAAGAACCAATAGAATAAGCAATAAAATCATCCTATCTTAAGTGAATATGTACAAATTTATATCTTTTTTCTTTTGTCTTCCTTCTTTTCTCCTTTTCCCAATATGAGTTATTTTTTCCCCTTTGGGCAGCTTGTTACCCTTTACCAATATTTACTGAAGACTTTGTATCTTATTTACTCTTTCAGTTTCTTACACAAAGAGACAATATGGTATCTACACATGTGAATTTGATTTATTTCACTTATGAGTACGGTCTCAAGTCGTATCCACTTACCAATAAAAGCCTCAATGTGATCCTACTTTATATCTGAGTAGTACTCCATTGTGTAAAAATATCACAACATTTTTATCCATTCCTTGATTGATGGGCACTTGGGTTGTTTCCAAGATCTGGCTATTACAAATTGTGTTGCTATAAACAAGGTTGTACAAATATCACTGTGGTATGACGTTTTCAGTTCTTCTGGAAATACACCCAGAAGTGGAATAGATGGGTCAAATGGGACTTCAAATCCCAGCTTTTGAGAAAACTCCAGACTGATTTCCACAGTAGTTGCACCAGTCTACACTCCCACCAACAGTGGAGAAGAGTTCCTTTTTCCCACATCTCTTCAGTATTTCTTATTGGCGTTTTTCTCAATCCTGGCCATTCTTTCTGGAGTGAGATGAAATCTCAGTGTTGTATTAATTTGCATTTCTCTAATGACCAATGATGCTGAACACTTTTTCATGTATTAGTTTGCCATTTGTATTTCTTCCTCTGAGAAGTATGTATTCATCTCAGATACCCATTTTTGGATTGGGTCTTTGAATTTTGGGGGATCTGATTTTTTAAAATTCCTTTTATGTTCTAGATAGAAATCCTTCGTTTAAGGAACAATTGACTAAGATATTTTTTCCCAATCAGAGTTTTCTTTTCACTCTGTTGGAGATTTCCCTTGACATGTGAAAACTTTTTAATAAGATGAGATCCCAGTTATTGATTCTGGGAAGTATTTCTTGTGCAGTTTGATTTTTGTTCATGAATTCTCTGCCTACCCCTATGTCTTCAAGATTTCTACCTACTTTGTCTTCCAGCAGATGTAGTGTTTCTGTTTTAATACTTTGATCTCCGATCCATTTTGACTTTAGTTTAGTGCATGGTGATACACATAGTTCTAGTTTTAGTTTTGGCATATGGAAAGCCAGTTTTTCCAGCACCACTTATCAGGCTATCTTTCTTCTAGTGAACATGTTTGGCCCCTTTGTCAAAGGTAAGGTGGCTAAGTGTGTTTGTAGCTGTGGTTGTATCTTCTAATCTATTCCATTAATCTTCAGGTCTGTTTTAATTCCAGTACCATGCTAATTTTATCATAGTAGCTTTGTAGTATAACTTTAACTCAGGGATTGTGATGCCTCTTCCCTTGTCTTTGTTGCCCAGAATTGCCTTTGCTATTCTAGGTCTCTTCTGGTTCCAGATGAATTTTAGAAATGATGTCTCTAGATCTGTGAGGTAGGCTAATGGTATTTTGATTGGAATTGCGTTAAATGTGTGTAACAATGTTGAGAAAATGAACATTTTCACAATGTTTGTTTTTCCTATCCATGAACAAGAAGTGTGTTTCAATTTTCTGAGATCCTCTTTGATTTCCTTTTGAGAGTACTGTAATTTTCATTGAATAGATCTTTTACTTCCTTTGTTAGATTGATTCCTAAGTATTTCTTTTTCTTTTCTTTACTTTTTGTTTTGCTTTGTTTTGTTTTTGTTTTTGTTTTTTTTTTTTGATCCTATTATGAAAGGTGTGATACAGGAATGGTATTGATTTTGAGTGTTGACTTTGTATCCAACTACATTACTGAATTTGTTTGTTACACATAGAAGTCTTTCAATGGAGTTTTGGGAGTCTTCTATGTAGAGTATCATGTCATCTGCAAATAATGATAATTTAACTTCTTCTTTTCCTTTCCTTATTTCTTTTATTTCTCTCCCTTGTCTAATTGTTCTGGCTAAGATTTCCAGCACAATATTGAATAGGAGCAGTAATATTGGACATCCTTGTCTTGTTCCTGGTTGTAGGGTAAAAGCTTTCAGTTTTTGACCATTTACTATGATGATGACTGTTGGTTTGTCATAGATGGCTTTTATCAGATTGAGACAAAGACAATCCATTCCAATTTTCCCTACAGTTCTTATCATGAATGATTGTTGGACTTTATCAAAAGCTTTTTCTTCATTGATTGAAATGATCATGTGGTTCTTATCTCTGGCACTATTAATATGGCACATTCTGTTTATTGATTTGTGTATGTTGAACCATCCCTGCATTCCTGGGATGAATCCCACTTGGTTGTGGTGTATAACCTTCTTGATGACTTGCTGCATTCTGTTTGCCAGTATTTAATTGAGTATTTTTGCATCTATGTTCCTTAGGGAGATTGGTCTGTAGTTCTCTTTTTTGACTGGGTCTTTCTCTGATGTTGGTATGAGGCTAATACTTACTTCCAGGTGTGAGTTAGGGAGACTTCCCTTTCAATTTCATTGAAGAGTTTGCGGAGTGTTGGCATTAAGTCTTCCTTGAATTTCTTGTAGAATTCAGCTGTGAATCCATCAAGACTTGGGCTTCTCTTTGTTAGTAAGGTTTTAATTACATTTTCAATTTCATTAATTGAAATTGGGTTATTCAGCATTTTTACATCTTCTTGATCCAACTTTGATAATTCATATGTGTCTAGGACTCTGTCCATTTCTTCTGTGTTATCAAACCTATGAGACTAAAGGTTTTTGAAGTATGTGTTGATGATCTTCTGTATTTCCTCAGGGTCTGAAGTGATTTCACCCTTTTCATTCTTTATTGCATGAATTTGGGTTTTTTCTTTCCCTTTTTAAATAAGGTTGGCTAGGGGCTTATCAATTTTATGCATCCTTTCAAAGAACCAACCCTTTGATTTGTTAATTCTTTGTATTATTCTTTTAGTTTCTACTGCTTTAATTTCTGCTCTGATGTTTATAATTTTCTTCCTTCTTTTGGCTTTGGGTTTGACTTGCTCTTCTTTTTCTAGATGTTTGAGGTGTAGCATCAGCTTTTTTATTTGTGTTCGTTTTGTTCTCTTGATGTGGGAATTCACCACAATGGATTTTCCTCTGAGGGCTGATTTCATTGCATCCCACAGGTTCCAGTAAGTTGTCATTGTATTTTCATTTGCTTGTAGATATTATTTAATTTCTTCTTTAATTTCCTCTGTGACCCATTGATTGTTTAGAAGTGTATTATTTAATTTTCATGTGTTTCTGAAGTTTTGCAGTTTCTTTCATCATTAATTTCTCGTTTCATGGCATTATGATCAGATATATACATAGGATAATTTTGATTCTTTTGCACTTACTTATTCGTGTTCTATGTTCTAGTATGTGGTCTATTTTAGAGAATGTATCATGTGCAGCAGAGAAGAATGTATATTCTGATTTTGTTGGGTGGAACACTCTGTACACATCTACTAAGTCCATTTGCTCACAAATTTGATTAATTTCTGCTATTTCTTTGCTGATTTCCTGTCTAGTTGAGCTGTCTCTGTGTCAATGAGGTGTTAAGCTCTCCCCTTATAATTATGTCATTGCTTTTTTGATTTTTCATTTCTATTAATATTTGTTTTATATAGTTGGCTGCTCCCATATTTGGTGCATATATATTTAAGATTATTACCTCTTCCTCATGAAGTTTTCCCATAACTAATATGTAGTGACCTTCTTTATCTCTTTTGATCTTTCTTGGTTTGAAGATCATATTGTCTTCAAACAGAATAGCTACTCCTGCTTTTGGGGGCAGTTCTTGCTGCATGGAGTATTGTTTTCCAATGTTCCACTTTCAGTCTATGAATTTCCTTTTGTGTTATATGGGTTTCTTGTATACAGCATATGGTTGGATGGTGTTTCTTGACCCATTCTGCCAGTCTGTTTCTTTTAATTGGTGAATAGAGGCCATTTACACTAATGGTTATAAGTGATATATTTTGGTTTATTTTTGTCATGTTATATTTCTGCTGTTGGTTCTTTACCTTTTCCCTCTGTTTAATTGTTTGCCTTGGCTAGTCATTTTTTTCTGTTGGTGTTCCTGAAGTTGTAGTTATTTTTCTGTCTATCTAGAATATCATTCAGTGTTCTTTGCAGGATTGGTTTCATGGTCATGAAGTTCTTCAACTGTTCTTTGTCATGGAAATATTTTATTTTTCCATCCATTTTGGTTGAGACTTTGCAGGCACATCAATCTGGACTGGAAGTCATTTTCCTTTAGGATTTGAAGTACTTCACTCCATGCTCTTCTTGATTTCATTGTTGATGTTGAGAAGCCAGCTGTAATTCTGATGGGCTTTCCCCTATAGGTGATCTGTCTCTTTTCTCTAATAGCTTTTAATATTCTGTTCTCACGTTGAATTTCTAGGATATTGGTTATTATATGTCTTGGTGTAGATTTATTTTGGTTATGACTAATTGGAGTTCTATATGCTTCACTTATCTGTATGTCAGTTTTGTTTTCCATGTTTGGGAAATTTTCAGCTAATTTTTCTGTAAATAGTCTTTTGACATCATCTGCGTTGTCACCTTCTTTCTCATTTACACCTATCAATTTTGTATTGTTTTTCTTTGCATAATCTTGCAACCATTGAATTGTTACTTCCTCATTCCTTGTTAGTTTTAAAAGATCTTCCTTTCTTGTTCCCTAGTTGCAATCTTATTTTTGAGGCCTGAAAGTCTATCTTCACATTCACTGAGGCAGTTTTGCCAACTTTTGATGGAGTTTTTGAATTTCTGGATATCTCTTTGAAACTTTTATGCATTCCATGTCTTATATTTTTCATTCAAGGTTTCCGTTCTTTTGCAGTGCTCCTCAATTTTGTTAGCTATGTCTTCTTTAGATATGTTCAGCATTTCTTTTATTATGTTTATCATTTCTTCTTTTACCTGGGGGATTATTTCTAATCTGAGTTCTTTTATAAATTCATGGAGTTGTTTCTTTAATACAGTTGCTGTCATTTCAGAAGTTTCAGGTGTATGACTTACATTTCCCTCTATGTCCATGTCTCCTAGTCTTGTTTGGGATGGGTTGGAGGTTTGAAATTGCAATTTGCTGTTGCATTTTTTCATTTTCCTGTATTCCCCAAATGATTGGGAGCACGAGTTGGGTCCCTACCAGGTTCTGAGAGAGGTGCCGAGCTTGCACAGCTGGATGCAGTTTGCTGTGCAGGGCTTTGGCTCATGCCACTGAGTGCAGGTGGTTCCCTGGCCACTTGGGGTCACTGGGCAAGGACCAACCAGGACCCTAGGGATCTACCCAAAGGTCCCCAGCTGATTGGGCATGCTGGGCAGGTCCCTACCAGGTTCAGATTGAGTTGCTGAGTTTGTACAGCTGGATGTGGTTTGCTGTGCAGGGCTTTGCCTTGAGACATTGAGTGCAGGTGGTTTCCTGGTCACCTGGAAGCTCTTCTTGACTTTAAGGTTTGTGTTGAAAAGTCTGCTATGATTTTGATGGGTTTTCCTTTATAAGTGAGTAGTTTTTTCTCTCCAACAGCTTTAAATAATATATTCTTATGCTGAATTTCTGGAATCTTGACTGTTGTGTACCTTGATGTAGATTTTTTTCATTAACCTTGATAGGTTAATGGTAGTTCTGTATGACTCATTTATCTGTATGTAATGTTCTTTTTGCATTCCTGGAAAATGTTCTGCTATTACTTCTGTGACCAGGTTTTTTTATGCCCTTTGTGTTATCTTCTGATTTTTCATTGATTCCAATTAATCTTATATTAGTTTCCTTTCCATCATCTAGCAGCTGTTAGACTGAATTTTTGTGGTACCTTGCTATTTTTAAGAAAACTTTCTTCTGATGCTCACTGACCACAACTCTGTCTTCTAGATCAATCTATCTTCACACTGGTTTACTATGCTCTGTATATTTTCAATACAATTTTTAATCATCTGCATTTCTGTTTGATTCTATTTTCTGGATCTTATTATTTTCTATGTCAGGCATTCATAGTTTCCATGTCTTTAGTAAGCTCTTCTATTGTTTTTAATCTGTATCTACTCTAGATTCACTAACCATTTTCTTCATTATGGTCATAATCTCTTTAATTTTCTATCTAATTATTTCTGTTCTGAATTTGTCAACAGTATTATTCATCTGCTTTGATACTTCTGCTGCTACCATTTCAGAAATTCAGTTGACTGACTTTTGATTTCCTCCACCTAAATGCCCCCCTGAATTTGCTTTGGGAGAGCTGGGAATTTGGGGGTGCATTTTGCTTCGATGTTTCTCATTTTCTTTTTTTAAATTGTTTTCTGCATTGAGACTTGTAAATTGGTTGCAGTAGATAGCTTTATTACTTGTTTCAAAACCTCTTTAGGTAATGACCACTTTGCAGAGATTTCTTTTAGACATAACTGGCTTCTGACCTTTGAGTCTAACCCAGGATCATACTCATTATGAATGAAATGTTGCAGCCTGTTTGGCCTAGCACTTAGTTCTTTGGTAGTGAACTGTAGTATTTTTTTATGATCCCCAGAAAATCTAGGTGTTGGCATATAAGGAAGATCAATTGATCACAACAACTATGTCACCTTGGATAAAGTAGTACAATCATTAATAACACTAGCATCAAACACAAACTGGATAATGACAAAGTGTAATAGCTAACACTTTTCCACTTTTAACCATAGGACAAAGATTTATAGTTCTATAATAAAATCTAAGACAAATCAGAAAATTATATATAGTAAATAGACACTCAGTAGAGTAATATTATACCCTTTCAAAATAGAGCACTATTCAGCCATAGTAAGATATAGTTAACTACCTCTATACTCATAAGGGTAAATGGTATGGTCATGGGACCATGAAGAAAAAAAAAGAATAATAGAAAATGTTAAAAATGTGATGAGATTGATGTGAAAGATCCTGTGAAGGAATAATACAAAATTAATAGTATTAGATAACAGTAACAGAAAATGCCAACTAGGAAAAGGACAAATAATAGAGAGTGGAGATTAAACTAGTGGAAAAGAAAATAAGAAAAAGTCCTAAGGGGAACAAGTTGAAAGAAAGGAAGTGAGAAAAGAATGGAGAACCTGAGAAGAAAAAGAGAGTCTATTCAAACAAATAAAGCAGTAATATTAAAAAGAAAGGACAAGAGGAAAGGGAGTGAGTAAATGGGGAAAAGGAAAGAAGAGAGAGCAAGAAAAACATTCTTATGTATTTCCAGAAGAAATATATATATTCTGCTCCAGACACCAGGTGAAAGCCAGTGTTGCCGTGGGATGCCCAGAGAGGATACAGATCTGCCCAAGACTAATATTGAGGAGATACTGCCTGGCCCAGTAAGTGCATAGGGCACTGGATTGGATCTCACAAGAGTCAAGAGTACTGGGCAAAACAGGCAGGCCACTAACCCTTGCTACTTAATGAGTCAAAGGACTGCCCCATTGTGTCAGGCAGGGATTGTGTCCAGAACTTTGAAAGGAATGCAGGTTGGAGACTAATGCACCCAGAGTGGTGGCAATGCACCTGGTGCTAAATAGGCAGTGTACCAGGTGGATATTCACTTAGGACTGGAAAATTCATGTAAACCCAGGCTCCCTAGGGACTCATGGAAGATGTTAGACAGAGCCTACAACAGGTCCAGGTTTGGAACAGGGCAATAAGAGCTGTACATAGGCTCAAGCAAGCCTGAGTGCCAAGTAAGGACTCAAACTGGACCAATGTTTGCTCTGTTTGCCAGATGAATATTCCAGTTGGTTTGGCATAATCTACAAGCTCCAAGTGGTAATGACTCCAACGTGCCTGGTGTCCAGTACTGAAGACTGCAGGCACAGGCAGTGATCACTCATTTATCCTCTCAGAATCTGAGACCAGGCAGATGGAGAGGGATCCTCTTTTGTTATGGATCACTCACTGCTGTTATGTGCCAGTAAAAATGCTGCCAGGTTTCAGCCTTCTCTGTTTGGAGATGGATTGGTGGGACGAACTGGCCCAATTACCCCAAGTCTATCCTATGAGGTTAGATTCTGTCACATTTATTGGGAATCTCCAGCTATTTGAGAAGTTCTCAAAATGACTGTCCATGTTGGGCAAGGCTGGAGACCAGATTCCTTCCCCTCTTTTTAATTTCTGTGCATATGATTCATTTGATCTATAAGTCTCTTCTTTCAAATTAATTTTTTCTATCAGGTTGTGTCCTTCCTCTTTGTCCAATTACCTGTGCTTTTAGTTGAACTTCTCTGAGTCTTTCCTCTATTTAGCCTTGTCTAATCCCCTCTGAGATTAATTTTACATATGCATATCAGTGCAAGAACCCTAAATAAAATGATAGCAAGCACATTTCAATGTGCCTTAAAATAATGTTAATGAATACATTATAATAGTAAAATTCAAATAGTAATAAGTCAAGAGTGCAAGGATAGCTTAATATTAATAAACCTACTGATATAATTCACATTAGGAGAAAAATTAGATGATCACTTCAAAAATTAAGATAATGAATACATAGATTATCTAACTTTTTAAAAAAGTAAGCTGAATCAGAATGCTATGAACTTCCATGAGGTAATAAATATACATATGTATAAAAAGAACATTTAACTGAAAACTGCTTGATTAATTTCCAGAGATAATAACAGCTTAATTTTCTCTATAGAAAAGAAAATATTGAACATGAATTTATGAATGCTTACAGACAGTAGGCTGGTATAGAATGGGCTCATCTATTTTTTTTTCTCTAATTGTGAAGTGTATACTTACAAAGTTCCATACTTCCAAAACATTTGTGTCAATCAGACTGTTATTTTAATATCATTTAATTGTATGCTAAAATAATCAGCCACGTGTAAATTCCAAAAAGGATTATTATGTCTGAGATAACTAAGGTAAATTCTTTAGAATTACTCCAGTGAGGGTAATCTATTAAAAAGTAGCTTATAAAATTATAAAAGTTTCAGGTAATATCAAAGTAGGCCCACATAAAAAGTAAATTATAAGCAATATTTTATAGATATGGTTTATGCTAAAGAGAATTTATGTCTCAATCACAAAGGCTATATTCAAATAAAAAGTGTGATTCTGTAATACAGTATAGGAAATTTACACTTATGTTTGAGTTAAAATATTAAGTTTAAGGCATAAATGCATCATTTTTAATAATTCTAGGTTTTAAACTACTCTTTAAGTTGACCTTCAGTCTAGTGATTCTTATTAAAATAAAAAGATGGTAGGTAGATCATGAAATATGGTTAAACATTAAATTATTACCATTAAAGTTCAGAGAAAGGAAGTAGTTATAATGAGTGTATTTAAATAAGGAAAGTAGGTATGGAGATTATAAACAGGCAAAATAGAAGCAAGCAGTCCTGCACCAACCATACAGCACACTCAGCACAAGAAAGTAACTCATACCAGTCATGCAGCACAATCATTCACCAACTCCAAGGCAGTTCTTCATTTTTCTTTGCCTTGATACAGGGCAGCAGAGGTACAGACAAATAAACTGACCTGATCGTGGATGAGGATAACATCAAAGGAGAAAAGGTAACCCTGGAAAGCCAGCAGACCCAAGGAGAAAGTACAGACCTGGCCAGGAACTTTAGGGATTCCAGCGCCAACCTCCCAAAGTGATTGAGTGAGGGACAACCCCAGGACACCACCAATGAGAGGGAGTGAGCCAAACATAGATTCCCCTAAGAAGTGTAAGCTCAGACTGGGAAGACACAGGTTTTGCCCTCCAATGTGAACAACCAGAGGATGTGTGTGTTGAAGTCCACCAGTTCATTTGAAATCCCAGCCTACTGCTTACATCCAGCACAGACCAGAAGGCTAAGTGGATTTCCCATCTACCAAAGTAAGAAAGGACACACTTTGACTTAGATGGTAACCACTGTCTGGGGTGAACGGGCAGAGGGGCCTCTGGTGCAGTGAGGCCACCTCAAAGATCCATAGGCCCTAAAGCAGGGTGGAAAGCATCATGGCCTTCTGGATTCCAGGGCACATCCTGAGGGAAAAAACCTCAAACACATAGAGGAATTTTTTCTTTGACTCAAGCTTTTTAAAATTTTTCTATTCTTCTCTGTTTCCTTCATTTGGATTTTGGGGGATTTGGGCTTTTTTGTTTGGTTCTGTTTGTTTATTGTCTCTCTGTTTTGAGTTTTTCATTTTTGTTTCTTTTTCTGCTTTTCTCTTATCCCCTTTCACATTTCTTTTGATTCCTTCTTATCTTTCTTTTATTTCTTGTGTTTTTTATCTGTTTGTTTTCTTCTTCTTTTGCTGTGACAGTTTTATAACACTGCTTTCTTTTTACTCCTCAACAGAGCCCCCCCTTTTCCTTTCTCCCTTCTTATATCACATTGATTGATATGTAAAATTTTATTTTTTTCACTCTCCAGTTGCCCACCTATTCTACCTTTCCTAGTATAACCATAAGCTTTATGACCTTCTACATTGCTGGCTAACTTTATGCTATTACTATTAAATACTGTTCTATCGGTTAAAAAGGTAATACTGTTCCATTCAATAGATACTCACTATTGGTCAATAGTGAGTCAATATTTGGTTTGTCTTAATGTTTACACCATACTCACAGATTTCTTTTTTATGATTAAGCACAGTATATTACTGGTCCTTAGGTTTTGTCAATATTCAATTTCTCTTTGGCACTATACTAAATGATTTTATTACTACAGCCAAGGTGACAGAGTTGTTGCTATTAATTGGTTTTCTTGAGATGGCAATATCTGGATTGATTTGAGGTTATTAACAATACTTCATCTCATTCTTAACTGCATAATGAGCCAAATATACTGCAACCACCCATTCCGAGTAAATGGAGTGATTGGATCCTGAGACAGAGATAAAGACCAAAGGTTAGCTATGCTAGAGGATACCACTTAAAAGTAGATATGAACTGAAGAGGTATCCATACCTGTAAAGCATTCTACTATAACAAACCCCCAAGACTCAACATACACAGACACACACACACACACACACACACACACACACAGAAAGTGTGTGAGAGAGAGAGAAAATTGAGAAGATGAGGCAACAAAATTCTGGACTCTCCCAAAGCTGATTCATGGTCCATTGAGAGCAAAAATCACACAACCAAATTATTCAAATAATATCAGAGTAAATAACAAAGCAGATCAATATGGCATT
>RJWM01048072.1:0-11638 GCA_004363535.1 Dasyprocta punctata | reverse complement strand
GGCTGCAGCTGTGCAGAGTGGGTCCTGATCTCCCTGCTTCCCTCCCCCTTACACACATATTCCTGTGTAGATGGCAGTGTGTTTCCCACAGTGTCCCCAGCCAAATGCAAAAGAATGAACAGGGTTCAGAGCTTCCTTGAGGACTACCCTGACCTTCTCACAATGCCCTGGAGATGGGGTCCTCAGTACTGAGCCTCCTACTCTCCAGGAAGACCAGACAATGGACAGCATTCATGAGGTAGGTCTCTCACGGCTACACAGTGACCTTGCAGGAGTCCACATGCTCTTGTTATTTTTGTTTCTCTGAGGGAGCCAGACCAGGGAACAGATGTAGGGACCTTAGAGCAATGTGGCCCTTACCCACTGCCCCTCCCATAAGGCCACAGCACAGATAGTGGTTTGAGTTGAAGGATGGCCTGTAAGTCCTCATCCTGTATGCACTTGGGTGTCAGTCCACACAAATACTGGATCTCACACCACTTTGTCCTGTCCACAAAGGAACTGCAAGCAGGGAAAAAGGCATGGTTTATTCCTTGACCCTCTTGTCCTCACAACACACTTGACCTTTGGATGGTAAGGATAGGTTGGCCCACAGAGTGTCATCCCACCCAACACGCAGGTCAGTGCATGATCCCGGCCCCTATGCATGAGAGAGTGCATTGAAACTATCCAGCAGGTCACAATGCTCAGAAGCATCACCAGCCAAGGACACAGGCACAAGGACGCAGCATGAGGGCTGTGGGAGCAAAGTCTTACTGAGCCAGGATCTAGCCCAAGGTTGATGGCCAAGGAGATCTTTGTGTGGCCCAGACCTGATCCTCACAGTGGGCGTGCCTGTGTGAACCCGTTCCGGCTTACTGAATAGGTGTGCTGAATAGCAGGGAGCATTATTCATGCCAAATATGGTCTCCAAGGCAGCTTTCTGGCTGGGTCAGGCTCCTTGGTGTTGCTATTGGGAATACTTCTTTACCCACACTAGGTCAGTATGGGTGACACATGACGAGCAAGAGAACGACAACCCCAGCAAGGGCAGAATCCTCCACACCACTCATGCATCCTTTGTGGTATGGACCCCAAGACCTCCCAAAAGATGTAATATTCATGTGTGCCCTGAACTCTGCATATCTCTGAACCTCACATCCACCAAATACCGTGTCTGCAAACCAGGACCCCATGATACAGACCAGAAGCATGAGCCAGGTACTGTAGATGAGGACACTCAGAGGAAACTTTGGATCCACACAGAGTTCCCTAAAACCCAATCTGTATGTGGGAAAACCTGGAGAAGACAGACTGGGAGAAAGAACAGTTGCCTTCTGATGCTACACATGTGGTATCAGGATGACCTGGTAGAGACTACAGTTTCTTTTTTTAATTTTTATTTTAAATGGAATAAAACAAAAGAATAAAATGGAACCAGACAAAATGGAACAATATTGAATTTCAAAAACAAGGCAGAAGGAAATCCCCCATAGTTGCTATCTTGCATAGTACTGTGCTTTAAGTAGTTGCTCAAACTACCAGCTTTAGGCCTGCAAGGGCAAACAATGCAAGTATTAAGTTGTTTTTTTTTTTTTAACTGCAGTAGCTATCATCTGAGCCTGTGTTCTCCTAATCAGCTGAATAGTTATGGTAGGGAGGGTGGGCTCAGCTCTTCTTGTCTAAGAGCCCATGCACTGACTAACTCATGGGAGGGGTTGGCTTCTTGGATCTTCTCCTGTTGCACAACTGCCACTGGTTCAAAGAAGGGGTTTGGAGCCTCTTGAATTTCCTCCCAGCCCATGACTGCCGCTGGTTCACAGGAGAGAGTCAGCTTCTTGGTTCTGAGATTGTAGTTTCTTAATGAGCTGGTTCTTCTCCATTTGGGACCCTCAGCTTCTGCAGGACACCATTGTACCAAGAAGGACACAGTGCTGTCCTGGTGGGCTGCAGATGCTGATACATTTCCCTTCTGATCTCCCTCCCCATCAGACATGGACACATGCACCCCTGAGTCTCCCCAAGTGTAATGCCAGTTCCTTACCAAAATGTGTGTCTTCCTGGTTATGCAATCTCAGATGCCCTCATGGACCCAGCCATGTGACCCAAAACCAAGTAGAAAACCAACTTTTAGAAGACATCAAGGGGAGAGGGAAAATGAAGCCCAGAGGCCCTGAGTAGAGTCTGGCAGGAAGTAGGGGTAGAAACTGCACTGTGCTGTCCTGTCCTCCCCTCTGTCTCCTCTGCTGTCTGTGGCTTCACTAAGAGCTCCTCTCAGATGACCTCGGTTCTTGCAGCTTCTTCAGCACTAACCACCTCTCATCATACTGGGATGCATGACTGTGTGTTCAGGAGATCCACAGTGCCCCAAGTTGCCTTTAAAGGATCATGTTTCTGAGCTCTCTCTGTGTCTTCTGCACAGTAATATATGGCTATGTGCTCTAGTCTCTGATTGTTAATTTCCAGATATGGCACATTTTTGGCTTTGTTTCCAGAGGTGATGAATCAGGACTGCATGGCCTCTACATAGTATGAGTGACCATATCAATGCTTGAGACCTCTCCAGCTTTTTCATGGAGCCTGGTAAACCCATGTCATCCAGTATGTACTGAAGATGAACCCATAGGCTGCACAGGAGAGTCTCAGGGACTGCCTAGTCTACGTCAAACCTCCCCCAGACTCTGCCAGCTGCACCTCACACTGGACACCTGCAAGGACAGAGACACCCTGCTCAGGAAACTGTCACATATGCTGACAGTTTATTACGTTCATGTCTACTCACTCACTAATATCTCTTCTTCTCCATAAGTCTCCTTTTAAATAGCAACTAGGAAGACTCAGGTGAGCCTCAACTCCATGATAAGCCATTCGTGTTCAGTCTCCATCACCCATGGGGAGCTCCTAGGCCTCCTGGACTGGGCATTCTGTAAAGGCTCCTGTCTATTGAGACCACGAAACTGAAAATTGTGTGCACTCTACTCCACATTTTGTGAAGGACCATATAATAATCTTTGCTATGAGTTAAGGAAAGTGAACACATTTTCTAAAATGGTGGAAAGGGGCTTTCTGTGATCTCTCATGTTGAGCAGCCGAGCGAAACCAATTTAAGATGCTCCAGGAAGTGACGTGCTGCACCTTAACTGGTCTGGGCCTTGTGCAGGTTCCGAGAATTCTCTACTGTTGTATGCACCCCTCCCCCTCTGCCTCAAGAACCTTGTCAGTCCCAGGGGGCCTCGTAGGTCCTGAGTAACCCCTGCCGGTGCTGAGCGCCCCTGCGTGGAGGTTCAAGTCTGGGCTCCCATTGGTGTCCCCTCACTGTGTCTCCTGCGCAGTAATACAGGGCCGTGTCCTCTGTGCTCACGGAGCTCAGCTGCAGGAGAGCTGGTTCTGGGATGTGTCAAGGGTGATGGCCTCTCGGCCTTGAAGCGATGCTGCATACTCTTTATACCACTTGGCCCTGTAGTATGTCCACTCCAGACCTCTCCCCAGGGGCTACCTGATCCAGGTCCAAACAGCACTACTGCTAGAGCCAGTGTCCCCAGAGACAGTACAGGTTAGGGACAGGGTCTGTGAAGGCTTCACCAAACTTGGGCCCAACTCATTGAACTGCACCTGGGAACAAAAGGAAGCAGGAAAGTTCACACCCATGGCCTGGGAATTCTGCCCTGCACACCAGATTTCCCTGATACTGAGCCTGTGGGAGACCCAGTGCATACAGGAAGATAATCAAGGAGACAGTTATTTTTAGGACACTGTCAACCATTCTGGACACCAAATTTTAGCTAGAATTCAGCAGGCTCCACAGTCCTCTGCAGTAGCTGATATTTAAGCAGAAACGATGTCCTCATTGCCTATGCACCCGACTTCCTGACATAGGGTCATGGAATGCAGACAGCTTGCTGAAGTGCAGGGGCCCTCAGGCTTACAACCAACTGTCAGTGTGTCCATTTCCTTCAGGGGGTTGGATCCAAGATAGGGGCAAAGATGGAAGTGCTTAGAGGTTTAATTCTTGACTGGCCTGAGCAGGGAGCTCTGAGGGTTTTCCCGTAAGCAATCTTATGTCACCAGCTGAAATGGTTTGAGTTGTCCCCCCAAGTTTTGTATGTTGGAAACATAGTTCTCAATTAGTGATCATTGAAAGTGGGATCTTTGGGAGTTGATTTGGCTCTGAGAGCCTCTTCATGAGTTCATTAATCCCTTACACATTAGTGGATTATGAGGCTGTTGGCAGGGGTGTTATTATGAAAGTGAGTGTTTCTCTGTCCTGCTTTCTCTGTCATCACGTTTCCCCCTCCTTGTGACAGTGCAGTGTGAAGCCCACTCCAGAGGTCAACAGAGGCTCATGCCATGTTTTTGGACATCCAGAACCAGAGGTAGGTGAACTCCTATATTACAAAAAAGACACACTCTGCTCATCCATTCTTCTATTTTGTTTCGGCAATGGCAAATATAGTCAGATGTCAACAAACTGATGTGAACTGGGGAAGACTTTACCATAGTACTGCAAAGATTGTTGCCCATTCTCGTCCTACATTGTTTAGGGTTCATGAATAATTTTTATAACGTAAGATTATTATCAATTCATTTACCACAGTTATAATGAATATTTCACCAATGATTTTTTTTTTTTTTTTTTTGCTGCGAAAGAGTACTGGTGAGTACTCATGAGGGAGAATTTTAGTGGGACCTTTTTGGAGTTTCTCAAAACAGTTTGTGTTGAAGTACCTACACTTAGACATACGAAAGCAAATTTTTTCCTCTAAATAACCATCTCTTTAAATAAATCTTGGGAACAACCCAAATGCCCGCAGATTGGATAAAAAGATGTGGTATTTTTATACAATAGAATATTACTCACTATAAAGAAGGATGATCTTGAGGCTTTTATAGGTAAGTAGCGGCATCTTGAGACCATAATCATAAGTGAAATAAATCAGACTCACATTCATGAATACCATTTTGTCTCCCTACTGTAAGAAAAAAAACTGAAAGAGTAATAAAATCCAAAATATACAATAGATATTGTGATAATGAAAGGGAAAGAAAGTGCTCAAAAGAAAATAACAACTGGGATAGGGGAAAGGAGAAATGGAAGAAGGGAAAAGATTTTATATATATAGTTATACAGATATATATGTGTATGTATATGTATATATATATGCATATATACACAAAATAGATAACCATACTACTAACCTCTGTTAGTTCATCCAAAATAACAGTTTGCACTTTCATTGTTTGATTGATCACTTTTTTTGCCTAAATCTTGTAACCTGAACGACTAATTCTAAGAAAATAATATGCAGTATATTAACTAGTGTAATTTCTTATGATTTTTAAAAAATTCTTTACAGTTGCTAACCTTTTTTCTGTTTTTAAAAAATATCTCTTAAAATTTTAAAGTACAAAGTGATAATCATAGTGGTTTCATTTTATTTTTCTAGTTTTAATTATTGCTTAGCAGTTCACATGCATATCAGAAATTTCCCTTCACACTGTTGTAATTTTATCATCATTAAAATGTTAGCACTTTCTATTCCCTGCCATGTGTTTCTCTTTGCAATGTTATACTTCCTTTGTTTCCAACATAAGGGAACTAACTTCCTGCAGAGTGCTCCTCTTAGTGGAGAGCAGCTGATACAGCGTGACTTGAGATGACACACACAGCAGATGAGCCTGAGCTGTGTCCCACATAGATGAAATTGATGAGATCACCTGAAGTGAGAGTGAAATCTTTGGACAAGAGGACATTTTCAACTCAACACCACACACACAGGATGTGGCCAGCTCTGTGGATGTGAGAAAGAAGCTGAGGTTTCCACCTGAATAGAGGTTTTGAATAGAAAGTTCCTAATTTTTAAATAAAATTTTATTGTTTGTGGACAACAGGATGTCTTGAAATACATCCACAGAGAACACAGCCCAATTTAGCTAGTTAGCACCCTTGTTATCTTACATTCTCAGAATGGTAGAGATTCTAAGGTGGTTTCAGACATGAAAACCATGAGAAATACAACATATAGACCTGGATAGAGTAGAAAACCAAACCCTGAGCCACTGCAACCAAAAAACTGGGCCAAGTGTTTCACCCACTGTGAGAAATAACAATACCATGAGAAGATGTTACGAACTAGGGATGCTATGAGAAGCATGGGGACCCTAGACTGGAGAAGTGAGGAGCCACCCATGTGATTCTTGCTCACTGAGTACCCTGAGACCATAATGATTGTTTGCAATTAGAAACCATATGATGAGCAAAGGGGAAACTTTGCAGGCAGTCGAAGCCCTAAATAGTAGGTAAAACCATACAGGCTATACACAAAGTGTCTTTCTGAATTATCTAATATTGTAATATGTATCAACAATGAATAAGTAGAAAAGAATCAGTTGAACTGTAGACTTTAATAAACAACTTCCACATGTGTGAAAATGAAATTATGCATTATTGTTGTAGGCACTAAAACGTGCAAGCTTGCAGTAAAGAAAAGCTCCACACTTGAAATCCAGGAGGGAACAAACATTAGGTATATATTTCAAGGCCTCTAGAAAGAAAATATATGGCAACTCATACCATCATATCAATTACAGTGCAATGATAGCAAAAAGTAAATAAATACATAAAGACAATGAGGTTTAAAGCAAGCTATCAGAATTTCACTTGCTCAGATCTCACTGAGGCTGCTGCCAAACAATGTCCTTCACATGCAGGATGCTGACTGTGCCTAAAGTTGAGGCTGGGTAGAAGACAGGACCCTGGCCAGCTGAGTCAGGACATCACGCGTCCACACCCCATCCCTAGAACCTGTCTCTCTGTGAGATGATCATGGCAACAGTAGCTTTCTGGGTGGTTAAATCTAAGATCTTGACAGGGAAGATATGGAGCTGAATTGCCTTGTAGAATCAACGTAATGCTCTCTGTCCCTATAGTTAGGAAAAAGGAGTGTCAGGGTCAGAGCAAAGTTGATGCGTTGATGACTGCAGAGATTACAGGGATAGTGTTCAAAGTAAGAATAGGGGGTCACTTGCTAAGGTAGAAAGGCAGACTCTAGAATCTGGAAAAGGAATGAAAATTGCATCTGTACATGGTTTTTGAGAGGAATCCACCCTGCCCTCATAATGCTGTTAGAGCAGCAGCACTTTAGAGGCACTGAGAAGCTGCTCCGTGTGAATGTGTCTCTGACTTGGAACACAGTGCTGCTGCCTGTACCATATGTGTGGATGTGAGAACGAAAGAGATGACAGGGAAGACGCCCAGGGAACTCACTGAGGGGCTGGGGGGCCTTGATGGCAATCGGGGAGGAAGAAGATGAGGTAGAAGTAGTAGGTTGATGGCAGAGGTAAATTTTCAGATATATAAAAATGGGGCTTACATTGGATAGCCAAGTGTAGACACAAAAGGAGGAATCCTAAAGATGAGTCTAGAACCAAACTGGTAAGTTGGTGAGGGGAAATTTGCTTTTGTGCTCAGCAAAGGAGTGCTGTTCTAGGTATCATGAGTAGCAATAAGGGAATAGTAATACTTGTTAATATCCAAGTGATAGAATTGGGGGAATGTGGGTGAAAGAGTCAGAAATGACTTGACGGGTAGTGAGTGTTACCTCAGTCTCTGAAAGGTGATCTAGAGCCCCTCTCTGCAGTGGTCCCTGGGTTTGAGGTCTGAGATTTGTAGTCTTGGGCATCCTTTGCTAGTCCCGAGCACCTGAATGAAGATTTGTGTCTGGGCTCACACTGATATTCTCCCACTGTGTCTTCCAGTGGCCCATGCATGGTGCCAACTCACAGAAAGTGGCTGGAATCTGGTTGAACAAGGACCTCACCAAAGGGAAACTAAGGGCTAAAACTCTGGGAATCCATAAGTATGGACTGGGAGCTCCAAAAGACTGAGTCAGGACAACCTCTTCCTCTTTTAAAGTAAATAATCTCAGGAATTTATTATACTGATGGAAAGCAGACCCATACACTAGCGAATCTCAATGCTAAATCAAACAAAGCCAGCCACAGAGGGACAGATACTTAAGAGGTTGCATTGTGCTATTATTCCCAGAGCTAGATTGATTCCTTTCAAGTAAACCTGAAAAATCCTGAATAACAAATCAGTGGAGTGGTTGAGAATGAAATGTGTCCTTGATTTAGCAGCACATGTGAATAGTGAGACCAAAAACTCTCCCAAAAGGCTTCCCTTTGCAATTTATGGAAGACTCGCTGTCCCAGTTCAGTGTGTGTCTCAATGGGGGCTTAGGAAGAAGCCCCTTCAGGAAGCTGCCCTCAGCGGGAACACTTTGCCCTCCCTTGCTAACCCACCATCTTCCCCTCTGTCTCTCTCAGCAAGCTAAACTCTACGGAGAGCCTCTCTTCTGTAGTCTGACTGTAAAGAACTGCTTATTTAGTTAGCTCATCAAAGGGACCTACTGAGGGAAAGGGCCTGAGGCAGAGCTGGGAAGGTTTTGATAAAAATTAAAAAGAGACAAGACGGTGACCTAGGACTTTGAGCTAAGAGTGAGCTTTCTGCCCAACAAGGAATGCAGACTCCTTCCTACTTAAAGGAACTGCAGTCACTCAATACTCATGGCCTCCGTTTCCAGGAATTTAAAATACACAGCAACCGATGTTCCTCTGAAATCCTTTTCCTTTAAACACCGCACACTGAGGAAATGTGTTACACAGCCTGAGTTCACAGTGGTTGTTTTTGGCAGCATGGTGGCTCAGCCTGCAGTCCCGTCACATCGGAGGCTGACGTAGTAGGAAGCCAAGAGTTTCATGCCATCCTTGGCTGCATAGTGAGATGAAGATGATTCAGAACTGCATAGCTAGACCCTGTCTCAGATAAATAAATAAATAAATAAATAAATAAATAAATAAATAAATAAACGAAACTGTTTTAAATCCACAGAGCCATGTACAACAAGTGGCCACTGAACAATTGAGCAGTTACTGCGCTCTGCTTGCTTATAATTCACTCTTCACTGAGCACCCACATGGCTGACCACGTGGGACAAATTCTGGAAATCAGGGAGTTAGTCCCAAGTCTTCTCTTGTTTTGGGACCTCAGTGTCGTGAGATTTTGAGCTTTTTCCTGCAGTAATATCATTGCTGGTAGGGATCACACATAGATCATTCAAGTGATAACTTCCTCAATGCTGAGTTTGGAACCCAGGTTTGCATCAAAACCACTGCTCTGCACAGATTTGTGAAAACACAGCTGTGCTTGGGGTAACACAAGAAGGCCTTCTGAGTTGGCAGTGTCACAGGGAGAACAGGATGCTGGGAACTGAGAAATATCCCTGCTGAGCAAAGGGAAAAAGGGAAAGATGATAATGCTGGACAGCGACTTAGGAAGACCTCAGGGCCTGGAGCTAAGCATGGAGCAGGACACTGCCATAACCGGGTCTGGCCACTTCCTTCCAGGACTCACAGTTCCATCCCATTCCCAGCTCCGGTCTCACACCGTCACCCACGTGTGACTTCAGGTTTCCAGAGGGGCCTCTACAGCCTGTAATAAGTCAAAGTCACAGAAAAAGGTGGTTCACTCAGCTGGGGGTTCAGCAACACACTCTGTGTACTTGGGCACCATCATAGAGGAGGTGTCCCCTGAGCCTTCATTGGTGATTGGCTCTGCTCAGTTGGCAGGCAGCTGAGCTGAGCATGACAAGAAAAACCAATGTTTTCCAGCAGGAGTGGAGCGTGAATAGGAGCTTGTAACCCATGAACTGCTGGACCGGTCTGTTTCCTTAGATTTGAGTCTCAGCTTACCGGAGGAGTACTTGCATTTAAGGGCTTTGCTCCTGGCTCTTCCTGCCCTGCTCTTCTTAATGGGCTCAATGGTCTCTTCTTGAGTGTGGCTACAAAGTGCACAGAAGGCTCCACAGTGATTATTCTGTGGAAGAATTTATGCCTTGATGACTAAAAATATTATGAGTTCAGGCCAGCACAGGACAGAAAGGAATGGGGCAATGCTGCTTTTGGAATAATGTGGTAGACTTCATTGCTAGGATATTCACAGTGTCACTCTCAATATACTCATTTTCACTCAACTAGGTAAGTACACAACCACTAAGAGGAAAAGCAAACTTATTGTTTAAATGAAGATGTTAGAGTTAAATTGTAGCAAATTTCTGCAAAAGAGTAAAGATTAAAAAAGTTTTCAGGGCCATGGATATAGCTCAGCAGTTTAAGTGCCTGCCTGACTAGTGCAAGGTCCTCAGTTTGATTCCTGATACAAAAAAAAAAAAAAAAAAGAAAAAGAAAAAAAAAAGCAACTCCCTCAGACACATTTCACACTGTTTGCAGTGTCATGAAATCTACCACAATTCCAACGATCACTTAGACAGGGACCCCCAGGTGATCCACTTGCTCACTTCCTGGTGATGAGACTGGGATACAAAAAGACTTCGACCCTAAGCATAAACTGATGTAAATATTCATATTAAACTTATTGGAACCACATGAGAACAACTCCAGTTATCTTTAGCCTCTATCATTCCAAGACAAGCTCAAAGTGTCGACCATTATCTTCCGGTTATTCAGCATTACATTGAACACTTGAAATGTGCATACACTTTTGGGTTCTCTCTCTCCCTCCCCTCTCCCCGCCCCATCTCTCTCTCTCTCTCTCTCTCTCTCTCTCTCTCTCTCTCTGTCTCTTTCTCTCATCAATATGTTTACACATTCTATTTCTTAATTGTACCATCTACTTTTATATTTGCTCATCAGTCTATTTCTTAATTGTTGACTTGGTATCCAAGGTCTCTTTTAACAAACCCATAAACTTTAGAGATTAGATGTGAGATGAAGAAAGAAAAGCAGATAAAGCTGACTTAGGAATCTGCATGTGGGCAGCTGTACCTGGTTTGGGATCCTAGGGACTGGGACTGAAATCAATCAGGAAGGAAGACACACAGGTATCTGGGTCTGGACCCACTGCCTTCTTACAAGGTTGTTTTCTATCCCTTTTTAAAATTCTAAGTAATTCACTTTCATTTTCCTTTCTACATTTTGCACCTCAATTCCCTTATTGTTTTGAAGCTTACAATTCCTAGCTGTCTGTGATCCTGCAGAGTGGTACAAACCCAAGACATGACGAGGTTATGTGGAAATCCTTTTTTTTGTTTGTTTGTTTGTTTCCTTCCCTGGAGAAAACAGGAATCTTTTTTTTTCCTCTCTTTATTTCAAATAGCAAATTCTCTCAAATCCAATGCTTGACATCATGAAGCTTTTTATAGAACTAAGTTTTTTACAGAACTAAGAGTCTCAAAATGTTTTGTCTGTAACAATTATGGTTGCCTATAATAATGTCATATATGTTGCTGACTACCTAATAACCTTGATTCTTGCTTTAGAGATTTTCTTAGAAATGTGCTGCTAGTTTTTAATTTTTTCCCATATTTCTAATTACATTTTATGAGGTGGATGTGTCTGACATCAAGTTCATAAATTTCCCTTTCCAAGTGCCAAGTTTCTGACTTTTTTTATTTTAAAGATAGTAAAATCCAACAGAACATAACAGAACAAAGTCAATCAAAACAAAGCAGCAGAACTGGTACAGAACTTCGAAGAAAGATACTGTCAATACAATAGCCACTATAGTATATCTTATCTTCAGAATAGCTGACCATTCCAACAGGTATAGTAGAATTGAACCAAAAACAAAACAGAATAAAAC
>RJWM01048071.1:0-11628 GCA_004363535.1 Dasyprocta punctata | reverse complement strand
GCTAATATTGATCCAATAAGGAAACAAGGCATGCAGTAAGAGTACATGGGGAAAAAAGGCATTTTGGGGAAGAGATGTATCCGGATGCTCTGATCACCTGCTGTCTTGGTCACTTCTCTATCATTGCTGACACAAAATACCTGCTGCCCCAAATTAAAGAAAGGTTTATTTAGCTCAAAGTTTGTGCAGGTTTCAGTCTGCAATCCACTGGCTCCAAGGCAGGGTGGTGTGGCAGAGGAGCAACAGTTCAAGGCAGCATAAGACAGAAAAAGCAACAAGAGCAAAACGGGGAGAGTAAGCCTCTTTTCCTCCCTTATACCAGGGCAGGTGTAGCACTCACACCTTCTCCTGCCCTCCTCTTGCACAGGCTCAAGATGTTTACAAGTAAGGACCACCTGCTGAGTCACTTGTTAGACTTCTAAACTTCTCAAGTTGATTCAGTGAACAACATCCTAGAGCAGTAAGGGCGTGTCCTCCACACTCTAGGATGTAGAACTGCTGAGTTACTTAGTTAAGCTTTTAGACTTCTCAAGTTGACACAATGTATCAACCGTTACACCTGCCCACTGTGTGGGGGCGGGGGTGATCCCTATCTGGACTTAATATGGAGTTATTGATTTCCCTTAGGGAAGCATGTGGGCCTGGCCATTGCATCTTTATCTTGGGCCTGGCCTTCAGATGCACTTCCAATTACAGTTCTGATGTCTTTATTTTTTTCTGTAGACTTCCTTGAGAGCCCAGTCTCCATTTATTTCTATCTAACTTAGCTGCCTATAATAACCTCAGGACAACCAGGAAGCAGGGAGTGACAAAGGAAGATCCAAGAATGGAGAGAAACCCTTCCAGGCCATGCCCATCTGCTCTGCCTCTTTTGACCAGAGCCCACCTCCTAACAGCACGTCAGCTACAAACCCCTACAGCCCGCTCGTCTTCCAAAGCCCCACCTGTGTGTGCACAAGGCTCTTGGGGGACATCGTGACATAAGCCATAACTGAGATGGGCATTTATAGACATGGAGTCCTTTACCTCAGGGTTCCCAAATGCAGGACCTATAAGTATTTTATGAAGGCACATCTGACCCCAGCTTCCCATCAGGTCTTTTTGTTTTTAAGGGTTCTCTTTTGATGGTTATTTTTTTTTTTTTGTTTCTTTGGAGTGGGTGGAGTCCTCCTCAGGCCTTTTTGTCCTTTCCAACTGCCCCACCTATCTCTGGCCTCCTCCTTGCTACTATTATGTATATTTCATTTATTCTATCAGTTACTGCCAATGTCCTTTAATTTGTATTTTTTTCATACTTGATGTCATATTTTCAAGAAAAGGATTCTCCTTAGAACTCAGCATCTTCTAGTAAGATGAAAGTTTGGGATCTTTTAAAGTATTTAAAGTGGAATAGTGCTTTTATTTATTAATAAATATTTGCTGAGCACTGATATATAACAAATATTATACATTATTTGCCTTTTTATGTATCTTTTACATATTGTCCTCCCAAATTAAAAATCAGCCAGAACTCTTATTTATATTATTTTAGACCTTAGCCCGGCTTATGAGCCTAGTGAGCCACATGGTTTTGAAAGTTTTTCTAGCGCTAATATTTGTGATGCTAATACAGATTTTACTGTATGTATCTTTTTTCAGTTTTTATTTTTAAAAGTACATGTTTGCATTACATAATGATTGCATTCCTAGTGGGGCGTTGGTTCATGTACATAACACATCTCAATATGTACCTTTTAAAAACCTACTCATACAAGTGAATGAAATCTGTTTTGATCTTACTAGGATGTTCATATTTTCAACCTGTGGTTTAAAAAGGTACAAAAATTTGGTTCATCAAATTGCAAGGTCTCAGTTTTTGTTTTTGAGACAGGGTCTCAATATATAGCTCAGGCTGGTCTTGAACTCGCTGTGTAGCCCAGGCTGGCCTTGAACTCATGGTAATTCACCTGCCTCAGCCTCTTGAGTGCTGGTGTCACAGGTGTGCACCACCACACCCAGCAGGGCCTGAGTTTCGGATGAATGTGTCCTAAGTGTGAAAGTGTGATGTGTAAATCCAGTTTGCCAAATATAGGCTAAATTTTGCAGGATGGCTCACCAGATTCCCCCTGGATTCTCAGGTGCCTTGGCTTGAGTCATTTAAAAAGCCAGTCTACTAGGATCTGTGACTCTGGAAAGAGATCTTGCATAGAACCTAACATGCAATAGGCACCGGGAGGTGTATGTTGAATACATGCACGTATACAGAGGCTCTCAGAAATACAAACATCCTTTCTGTACAGTCAAATTGCCTCTGTTTACACATATTCAGTGACTAGGGCAAATGCACTGTTTTCACAGAGTATTATGTTGCTTTTAGAAAGTAATGTTTATTTAAAAATTCATTCTGGCAGAGCAATATACATTCCCTAATCTTTGTTGACCTCACACTCTGAACCTTTGCCCTGGCACACCGAGTCAGAAATTTGACACCCTGTCCCCTTGCATGGGCTCCACACTAGGTTGACAAACTCCATTTTTTAAACTGTTGCCCATACTTCCCCAAGCATCTCTCCACAAGACCCTGGTTTCTTTTATTCCATTTCTTCTTTCTGCTTCAGTTTTCTTCCTCTCATCTCCCTCCTCCCTTTCTTCTTGATGGTACTGGAGATTAAAAGCAGGACCTTTGCATTGAATTACACCCCCTGACCTTTCTCATTTTTTATTTTGAGACAGGGTCTCACCAAGTTGTTAAATTGCCTGGGTGGGGCTTGAAATTGCAATCCTCCTGCCTCAACCTCCTGCAATGCTGGGCTTACAGATGTGTGCCACCGTGCCTGGCCTGATTTCCTATGTGACCTGGAATCCGTGCGCCTGGTGGAAGATAATCCAGACTTCAGCTCTTTGGGACAACAAAACAAAACAAAAACAAAAAAACACACACAAAAAAACCCCAAAAAACCTTTCCAATTTAGCCTCTTCTCCCATATATCCTCAATAGGTGGCAGTGTTGATCTTTCATTGGTTTATAGTCTGTGGGTGTTTTTGTTTGTTTTTGTATGAATTAAACTAGTGAAGGCCTCTAATTTTGGATCAAGAGTTTCACAAAATGTAGTTCTTTTTACTCAGTTTGGCTATTTGGCTCAGGGTCTTACCAAGATCAGTAAGTCTGCCAGGCAGGTTAAAATTTAAGTAAGTCTTTAATAATATTCTACGATTTAACATTTTGATTATAAAAATTATACATCCTTGTAAAATTTCAGACACTACAGAAGCATAAAACGTAAAAAGTGAGTGAAAGTTTTCTAGGTGTTTTACTATAGATATTTATATGTATTTTGTATGTATAGTAAAACACCTAGAAAACTTTCAATTGACCTGGGCATGGTGGTGCAGGAGGCTGAGGCAGGATTGCTCCTTGAAGACCTCAGTTAATCTAATTTATACAAAAACAAAAGATAGCCAGGCATGGTGGTGGATGACTGTACTCTGGGGAGCTGAGACAGGAGGATTACAAATTTGAGTCCCACTTGAAGAATTTAGATCCTGTTTCAAAACAAAAAATAAAATGGACTGGGAATGTAGCTCAGTGTGAAGGCCTAGGTTCAATCTACAGCAGATACATACATAGTCATAATGTTCATGTTATTCTGCAGCTTACATTTGCTTTACATAATGTTCTTCTAGGTCAGTTCATAGTTTCTTTATTCTTCCCACGCTTATGGTTTCTAACATTTACATCCTGTTCCAGAACTATACTTGTCTTCTAGGCTTGAACCTCTGAATACTTAAACCCCATAAAAATAGCACTTAGCAATTATGATTATGAAAATATTAATCACTGCAGAAGAATGTAATCAGATCTATAGAGAAAGCAAGAAAATTCCAGTTATTTAACCCCTGCCACACAATTGTCAAGGTTCAAAGCTTAGCTTTTTAATTTCATTTTTACTTTTCTCACTTTTACTGAGCTATTACTGTTTGTTTTTTTTTTTTTTTTTTTTTTTTTTGCTCATTTTAATCTCATGGGTTTTTGTTTTACAGTGCTGAGGATTGAGCCCAGGTCCTTGAACCTGCTAAGGAGGTGCCCTGCCACTGAGGTATACCTTTGGCCCCTAATCTCATAGTTTTGGAAATCTCATTCTTATATGCATTTTTTCCCCTCAAATATTCCTGGATTGCTGTTAAGTTTGAGTGTGAATGTCACAAATTTTCCTTGGAAAGCCAAATGCTGGTTTAACCTGGAGTAAAATTTGGGTTCAAGTTCATATTCCTTTGAAATTTTAAAGAGTTAGCTTTAAAGCTTCTTTGATGGGAAGCCTGATACAGTCGGATTCACATTTCTCTGTAGATGCCTTGTTCTCTCCTTCCAGAGGTTATTATGGCTTTTTCTTCGTTCTTGGATTTCTGAAATATTTGGCACAAGTAATTAGGTATGTATCTTGTTTCCATATATCTTGATTAGTACCTAGTGAACTCTTCATACTTAAACCCTTGTGTTTTATCCCCAGCTCAGGAAAGTTTTGTGTTGTATCATTGATTTCCCCTCCACACGCTCAGTTTTTTCTTTCTGAAACTTCTATTGAATTAATGAATGTTGACATCCTATATCTCTTACCTGTCCTTTGACTTTTCTTTCATTTTTTACTGCTTTGTCTTTTTCTTGTGTTTCCAGAGACTTCATTGACTTTCAGGTAACTGGTTTGATTTTTAGTCCCATCTCCTTGTCTCTATTTCTGCCCTAGGGATTGAAGCCAGGACCTTCGCTCTGGTTGCCTATTACTTTTCTTGTTGCTGACACCCAAAGTTAAACAGAGAAAGAGGTTTATTTAGCTCACAGTTTGTGAAGGTTTCAGTTTATGACGGGCAACCGTTCATGGCAGTGGAAGACAGCAAAAGCAATAAGACAAAGGAGAAGAGAGCAACCTATTTTCCTCTCTTATATTATATGCAGGCTACCTGCCCTAGGGTGGGTGTAGCACTCACACCCCTAATCCCAGCACTAGACAGTGAACCAATCACAAACTCTAGATTCAGTCACCTCCAAAAAGCCCACCCCCCATGACCTCATGAGACTTTCGGGGAACATTCAGGCACAAACCATAACACTGATCTATATCCCCAGCTCTTAAAATATTTTTTAAATTTATTTTTGAGACAAGTCTCTCTAAGTCACTAAATTACCCAAACTAGACTTAAACTTGAGATGCTCCTGCCTCATCCTCTTGGAGTACTGGGATTGCAGATATGTGCCACCACTTAGTCCAACTTACTACTCTCTTATTCCTTCTGTTTGCTAGATTTTTAAAAATGTTGACCTTCATATTAAATTTTTAGAAATATCTCTTTCCTCTGATGATTCCTTTTCAATTGGAAACTAGCTCAACTTTTTCCAGAGATACTAGAGTGTTTTCTTTAATGTTCCTTACTATGTCTTGCTTTTTCAGGGTGGCTTTGATTTATTGGTCTTTGTTCAGTTTTTTCACGACATTGGTTTCCTCACACCTGCGGTGCCCCACAGCTCACTATGTGCTCTCATAACAGAAGGATTAGGTAAATCTCTACCGATGGCTGATGGACCTGTTCACCATGAAGCCTCACCCATGAAGGCAAGATAGGTGGTTCCAGAAGTGGTCAGACCATACAGCAGGCTTCCTTCTGGACTTCAGCAGTAGCTGGGGGATGCTCACACTTGCCAATGTAAGGAGGGCTTAAAACAATGGACCAGAGCACTTTGCTGTGTTTTTTACCTGGGCAGAGACATTTTTGCCTACATTCTTGCGACCCCAAATTGTCCCATAAGTCTGCTGTGAAGATCCAGAAAGCCGTGTTCTGCTTCTCTCATGACTTCTGGCATCCACATTAGGATACTTTCATGGATAGAAGTTTCATACCCTTTTTAAGGAGGATAGTCCTTAGGGTCTAAGGCCCCAAGGGACACAATCTCCACTCTCCTTCCTGTTGCTTCAGCATTTGTTGAGAGGTGGAGGAGGCAAAGTCTCTAACTGATTCAGCCACTGTGAATGTGGCTTTGCTCTGTCAGTCAGGCCGTCATTCGGTGCCTAATCTTGCTTTACGTTTCTTTAGCTCTGAGTCTGGAGTTTCTCTGGGGCTTCCCGGAGAAGGAAAGTTCCTGGTCCTGGTATTTGGGGATGTGGCTTTACCTTGGGTCTTTCTTATCTGCTTCCTAGCTGCCAGTATTTTTCCAGACTTTCTGATCTGCTGCACCTTAATTCTCTAGCATCAAAACAATTTTCTTTCTCTTTGTTTCTTTGTTTCTTTCTCTCTTTCTTTCTTTCCTCCACCCCCTTTCTCTTCCTCTTCTTCTTCTGACAGGATCTTTCTATGTAACCCACACTGGCCTCAAAATCCCAGTCCTCCTGCCTCAGCCTCTCAGATGGTGGCGATTTCATTTTTTGATAAGCCCTTATAATTTATTCTATTAAGTCAATGGAATAATGGAAAGGTGAATGCATGTGCTCAATTTGTGACTTCCAATTGAATGTATTTTTCAAGCAAATTTATTCTTAGTTCATGTAGTTCAAAAGATGCAAATGATATATAAAGTTAAGGGTCTTTCCCATTCTATCCTAGATAAAGATTATGCATTGTTCTTTTTAATCTACTCTACATTTCTTCCTTTGGAAATAAAGCCCTGTGTAAGGGCATGAGACAGAGACCAGCTGAGACCACTGGGCTTGTGTAAAGGCACCATGCTATGGAATTTATTGTGCCTGTGTGCAAGCAGACAGAGGGCAAAAAGGCCATCTGTGGGGAGCAAAGAGAAGTGGTTTGTTGTTGTTGTTGTTTTTAAATAGGGCTTGAAAGAAGGCAAGGGACATTAGGCAAAAATATCTTGGTAAACATCAGTGGTCAAAGTTCTCTGGATGTCTTGTGGCTCAATGGGTAAAATGCTTGAGGCACCTGGTGTAAATGTTTGGGTGCCTTCGGATGTCCAGGTGTTTGGAAGATTTCATGCTCTGTCTTATCTCTTTTATGATAGCCTGTGTTTGCCAAGGGTACTGGTGCTGAGCTGAGAACAGTGTCTCTGCAGGCAGACAGGTTGGGTTGGGGGCATCATGTCTGAATTGAGTCTTACATCTGCATTTTAGCCTGTTTCTCTTTGCTCCCTACAGATGACACTTTTGCCCTCTGTCTGCCTGCACCCAGGCACAATAAATTCTACACTGTGTTGCCTTTACACAATGCTCAGCTAAGGAGGACATTTCCTTGGTGTACTCAAGTGGCTGAGATCTGCCCAATGGTCCCAGTGAAAGCCATAGGCAGGTCATTGTCATTGATGCAGATGGGGACATCTCAGGAGTGCAGAGCAATACATTAGAAGGAACCCGGCTCCCTGCATTCTCTCACCCTATTCCTGCCCTGGTTCCTTGAGAGAGAAAGGAGGGAAATGCTGTCTTGTTTAAGCCTTGTATTTGGGAGTCACTTCTTATGACATCTATCCTATTACCTAACTGAAACAATCTCTGGGCTCTCAGAGGTCTACTCTGAAGACAACAATGTGAACACATTGATTCCACTGGACATATTTCATGCAAAAACTAACATATGCACATGTGAGTGCATGCGTTTATATACAGGCCCCTCTTCATTTTGACATAAGCCATGGGGATAGAACTTGGGGCCTCAATTATGCTGGCAGTTCTGTCTCTGAGCTGTACTCCTACCCTACAACAAAAGCTGATTTTTAAAGAAGAGGCTAAGCTGTGTCTGGAGGAAGATTGCTGCTGACAGCCCTCAGCTGACCTGTCTTCTTGCTTACAAGTTGAGCTTTGCTTCCAAACATGCGCCACCCTCTAGAAGACCCAAAATTCTGCAACTAACAGCATCACTGTTCTCTGGAGCAGTTTATCACTCAGGCAGGTCTGCACGGGACTCGCTACCCTTTTTCCTCTAAAAAGAGAGGTTTACTAAATGTTCCAGGCACAAAGAGTCACCTCTCTGCAAGGACTCCCAATAAATTCATTTTCACTACTATGAAACTTTCTAAGATCTTTGGGGCTCCAGGTGGATAACTCAGCCCTGACTGCAGGTGTCTCACTGAAGAGTGAAGTGGATCAGGCAAAGCCCCCTGAAAGGCCACCTCTCTCTCCCCATCCTCCCCTCTGCCCTGCCACATTCTCTTGTAGGTCCAGAACTGATCTTGTGACAGAAAGCCCTGGAGACTGGGCATTGTCACCTCTGAACTTTTTTCTCTTTCAAAAAAGAAGGAAGAAACCAGGAATTCATTCAGGTCGGGAGGTGGGAGGGTGGGGGTGGGGGCAGGAGAAGCCATTTGTTTTCTGTGAGATTCATTTTTCTGTGTGGCCTTGGCCTTCATAGTATTGTTAAACTGGCATCTTCCTGCCTTTCTTACTTCCCCTCTCTGGCTGACTCCTGCTTACCTCAAAACCTGTTTCTTCGACTGCAGAGAGCTTCCCCCTCCAAGCTGGCAAGGTCTATCTGTCTGTCTGTCATCTCTTTCTTACATACGTGGGTAGTGTTCCTAAATCATTTATCTGTTTCCAGAGTCTATCATAGACATGCTTTGGAGCTTAGGAGCTTTGGTAGAACAAATACACTTTTAAAAATTTTATTTTTGAATGCAATATAAACAATTCCAAAATCAAAATATCTTTCATTGAGAAGCCTCGCTTTCTCACCTTTCTCAATTATTTATTATTATGTTCTGCAAACATGCACTAAGGAAAAACAAACTGAAGTGCTTCATCCTACTGCTGGAAGGAATAACTAAACGGACCAGCGGTTTCCCCAATGTATGATCATTTGAGGAAACAAAATCGATTAAAAAATTATTTCTCCCTCCTCTCTACAGAGAAGAATATTAATTAACATTATCTGTATTTTTCTCTTATAACCTGGAGGTTTTTAAGTTAATAAGTTGAACATGTTTATCCATTTTATTTTGCACAAGAAAGCACGTGTAGCTGCAACCCTATGCTTCTTCCTCACAACACTTCACGTTTCTTAAAAAGAAAAACGTATCCATTCTTAACTTCTTCCCGAGAAGAAGGTTTCAGGAGACAAGCTGCCCTGGTGATGAGGCTCGGAAGGCTCTGAGACCCCAGCTGGGTACAGAGACTTTCTTACCCGCGGGCTCAGGGTTGGGAGGTAAGCCAGCTCCTCTTCATTGTTTCCCGAGATGAGCAGCAGCGATGCTAAGTGTGGCTCAGAGTACTGTTCCCAGCCCTGAGTGACATACGGGTTGTGAGTCAGTCAGTTTCTGGACTGTGAGCCTGTCTGGTGGACAGATTCAAGTGCCCAGATCTTGCAGGGGTAAATACGAAGACACTGATTGCAAGGAATTGGCTTACATGATTAAGGGGGCTGACTAGGTAAGACGGAAACTCCAAAACGGGCCATCGGGAAAGGCGGCGGGGCCGCTGGGAGCCATAGATATGATGTCTTCTTCAGGGAAGCGTCAGTTCTACCCTTGAAACCATCCAGCTGATTCAGTCAGGTGCAACAGGGCCAACTGGGGCACTCTGCCTTACTTGGCATCAATTCCTTAGTGCAGTGCACAGGGCACTACATAGCACCACCTAGATTATCCATTTGTCGCTTGGCCAAATACACATCAAACCCACCACAGGGCCACTTAATGGAAAGGGACTGAGTGAGAGCAGAGGCTGGGGGATGGGTGGGTGCTGGAGGTGTTTTTCTGTTTGTTTTTTTGAAACAATTTTATTTCCTCGAAGATCGTGTTTCAGGGAAACCATTGGCCCAATTAGCTATTCCCTCTACCAGTAGGCTGAAGCATTTCTTTCTTTCTTTCTTTCTTTTTTTTTCTTTCCTTACTACATATTTGTACTACATAGTGGTCCATGGTGAGTAGGTATTTGTACACATCTTAATTCTCTTTATTCCCCTTTCCCTCCCCACCCTCCCCCTTCCTCCATCTCTAGATCCCTTTTCCCCTCCCCACTTGCAAAAATCTATCTCCCTGTTTCCTAATTGTCTTTCATTTTGCTCTTATACTCTGGGTTTCTCATATAAGAGATGTTGTATGATATTTAAGTTTGTGCATCTGATTTCTACCCATTTTCCTCCAAATGACTCAAATTTATCTTTGTGACAGAACAACGTGTCTTGCCAACATTATCTGGATTGGCGTTTGGGTTTCCTAACATACTGGCGAAAGTGACCCCTTAGCCCGTCACACAGGTGAGGAACAGACCCCAAGCCTCCTGCTCATGAACCTGGTAGGAGCCACTGAGATTTTTCTCTGGTCACTGAAGGGTTAAGCCTGTGAATCCTCTGCTGACTTGCAGGGTTTTGGCTGCTGCTCCAAGGCCATTAATCATCCCAGACCAGGGCTGCGGGGACAACACTTACCAGCAATTAACCTACAGTAGAGGCAGCATTGTTCCTGCTGCACTCCCCTCGTCTGCACACCCAATTATTCTAAATTAACATTTACCAAGCAAAGTGCCTGTTAATTGGAAGGGCAGTAGAAAGAAAGGCCACACACCTACCCAGTCTAACTTAATAACCTCGAAAGCAGCCATTAATTAACAGGGGAACGTTTCCATTCAGATCTTGTTTAGATGGCTATAGCAGTTAACCATGCGTCTGTGTTTCTGAACAGCTCTGCACCCGCCTCCCTGCCACCCAGGAGAGCTGCTCGGATGATAAAAATCACACTCGTAAATAAAACTTCCCCATTAAGAGTATGTGCCCTGGCCAGAGGCCTTAGGGATTCCTGGAGACAATCTTCTCAGTATCCAGAGGCAAAAACCAAGGCTGAGGAAAAGGAAGAGAGGGGCTGAGGGTCACAGGGCGGCCTCCCTGGCCTGGTCCTCTCTCCCTTCTGCTGGGTGCCTGTAAGTGTGAAATGCCATGGCAGTGTCCCCCCTGGTCCCCATAATGCTGGTGAGGTTCCCTGGCTTTTGGAAAGCTGAGGGCGAAGCACAGAGGTTCTAAGAGGGGATAAGGAGAGACGGAGAGGAAGGGGACACCCTGTCAGAAAAGGTAAGGAAATGCTCTTAAATTCTCTTCCAGACTGGTTCTCATCACCGCTCTCCTATGACCTGTCAGGCTCCTTGGGACCTGCATCATCCGTAGCCCAGGAATTTGAGGGTCCCTATAAACACCCCTTTTCCCCTCATCCTTATCTGTCATCAGTCCCCAGGTCCTGCCCATTCCATCCTCACTGTCATTAGAAAGCCACTTTTCCTTTCCTGTGCACACTGGAAAGGAAGTCTCCATCCTGGCTGGGCCTCCTTGATTTGCCTCCTTTGTGGCCTGTAGGTTGCCCCTTCTTCATTCCCCACCGAGAGTGTTTCTCAGCTTTCCGATTTGCCTCTCTGTTCTCTTCAGGCCTTCATGTGGGGCCTACTCTGCTACCCTCCTGTCCGCACGTCAGCCGTGCAGATAGCTGGCCAGCAGCCTGAATCCCCACCTGGGCTCTGAGCCTCCTCAGGCCTCTCTCCTCCTCTCCCTCCTCTCTGCCTCCCAGGTCCTCCCTCCAGGCTGGAAAACTCTGAGTGGCTCTTGTTTTAAGACAGTCCTGCTGGCCAGGCACAGTGGCATGTACCTGTCATTCCGGTGAGACACTGTCTCAAACAAAACAACCCCAACCGCAGACGGCCAAAGAACCCTGTCCTGTAGCTTCTGCCTGTCCTCTCTTCC
>RJWM01048070.1:0-11664 GCA_004363535.1 Dasyprocta punctata | reverse complement strand
AAAAAAAAAAAAAAAAAAAAAAAAAAAAAAAAAAAAAAAAAAAAAAAAAAAAAAAAAAAAAAAAAAAAAAAAAAAAAAAAAAAAAAAAAAAAAAAAAAGGTGAAAAAACCAAAATACACCCACATAAACACATGTAGCTCAAATCTCTAAACTCTCACAAAGCAGATCTATGGGACGGCCATTGAGAGAAAACCAAATACCTGTTAGCTGAGTTTTCAAATGATAAGAGAACAGTTACAGAAGTGCTGAGAGTTCAAAGGCAATGTAACTAAAAAGTTTACGGAATCATCACAAAAAATGACCAATGTGGTTTTTGGGGAAAACAAATGAAAATTTGGAAGAGCTGACCAAAATGGTTGAAAGCATGAATGACAAGTTTATCATAGATATGAAATTCATGAAAAGATATCAGAGAGAAATAGCAGGTATAAAAAATGTATAGAATTCATAAATTTCAGAAATATCCAGTTGAAAGTACAGGTTTCTGAAATTGAGGAAAAAATGTAAATTACGATGATCTATTTGGAGATTACTTAACAATTATAGGAGAACAAGAAAAGTTTAGCTACTGGACAATGCTAAGAAAACCAACCTAAGGCTAATTAGAGTTAGAAAATGAAAGACACCACATTCGAATAGTAACAAATTTCTTTACCAAAATCACAATAGAAAACTGTTTGAGTAGGAGGAAAGACTTCAACATACAGATAAGAGTCTTAGAGAACAACAAACAATCTTGATGAAAATAAAAGATTTCTAAGACACATTATAATTAAAATGTCAGATGTGCAGCACAAATACAGAATTTTAAGATTTTAGAGAAAAGAAAAAAATCGCATATAAATGTAAGCCCATTAGAATTACAGCAGACTCTTTACTTCAAACTTTCAAGGTTAGAAGAACTTGGAGTGGAACATTTTGAGCTCTCAAAGTAAACAAATTCCAATCCATGTTAACATATCCAGCCAAACTTTCTTTAAAAATGGAGAAATAATGACATTCTATGAAAATCAATACTCCAGAAAACACTCACAAATGTCCAAGACAGAGATAAAGAAGCCAACAAATTCAAAACTCCAAAAGGTGTGAATTCATCAAGCAAGGTGAATAGATAAACAACCACCAAAAATACATAAATAAATAAATAAACAAATAAAATAAAATAAAAGGAAAATAAAGGAGCCATCCCAGAAAGAGTGCAGTGAGAGAAATTAGTCAATATTAATGGCTTTAACACCATAATTATAAGACAGATCGGCAGACTGCATCAATAAACAGATGTGAATAGTCTTTTGCATTCAAGAAACTCATCTGATCTACAAAATATAATCACAGACTAATAATCAAAGGGTGGAAAACAACATTTTATGCACCAGGATCCTGATAACAAGTAGGATTAGCAAAGTGCCTCATAGACAAAGTGAGCTTTGAACTGAAACTCATCAGAAGTGACAATGAAGGCCAGTATATACTAGTTAAGGCAATAATAATAATGATAATAAAAATAATAAAAGGTACAGCCTATGTAGTACATACCTAGATATATATGTACTGAATACTGGATCTCCCATCTTCACAAAACAAATACTACTGACCATAATTGATAAAAAAAAAAACCACTAACACAACTGTACTAGTTGACCTCAATATCTCACTTTCGTAAGGAAATATATCAATTAAAAAATCAACAAACACCAGAACTAAACCACACACTTGAGCATATGGACTTAGTTGATGTCTACAGAGTGTCCTTCCATATTACAACAGATACACATTCCCTGTAACACACAGAACTTTCTACAAAATGCACCACATACAAGTCCACATAGCTAGCTTAAATACATATAAAAGCATCAAAATTTCCACATATTTACTATTAGACCATTGTGAAATGAATCTGAAAATCAACCACAGTGGCAACTACTGAAAATTTAGAAATACCTGGAAATTTAATATCATGCTTGGACACCCAATGAGTCACAGAAGAAATCAAGGAAGAAATTAAACAATTTCTGTTAGCAAATGGCAATTCAGTAACAATACTCCAGAACAATGAAAGTGGTGAAAAATAGATGCTTATTACAATCAATGCTCACACTAGAAAACCAGAGTGAGCTCAGATAACTAGCTTCATAAAGGATCTCCAGATACTCGAGAAAAAAATCCAACCTCAAACTAAAATTAAGAAAGGAAAGCATAAAGATCAGAGTTAATGAAACTGAGGCAAAAAAAAAAAAAAAAAAGAATCAAAGACCTGGCCTTGGAAAGAACAAACAGTACAGATAAACCCTTAGCCAAACTTAGCAAAAGAAATACAGAAAAGATTCACATCACATCAAATCAGTAAGAAATGAAAACCATGAAATTACTATGAGCACCGTTAAAATTCTGAAGATACTAACTACTACTTAAAATTGTATTCTAACAAATTGGAAAATCTTGAAGAAAAGGACAGATTCCTGGATGTGTACAAATCACCAAAACTAAATGAAGAAAACATAAAAATTTTGAGCAATCCAATAACAAGCAGTAAAATTGAAGTAAACAAAGCTTAGAATTTGACAGGTTAAGAACTGAATCCTACAAAACCTTTATGGATATTTTATCACCAATACTCTTCAAATGCTTCATTGAAACTGAAAGGGAAGGAGTGCTTCCAAACTCAATTCTGGAAGCCAGAATCACTGTGCTTCCAAAACCAAAAACCTAATTGAAAAAGAAAACTATAGGCCGTTCTCATCAATGAACATAGATGTAAGACTCCTCAATAAAATATTGGCAAAGAGAATGCAACATATCATCAAAAATATTACATCATGACCAAGTATGTTTTATCCCAGGTTTGTAAGGATGGTTCAACATACACAAAGCAATAAGTGTAATACACCACAAAAACAGATGTAAGGACAAAAACCACATGATCATATCAATAGATGTAGAAAAGACTTTGGACAAACTCCAACATCCCTTCATTATAACAACTCTGAAGAAAGGACAGCCTACAAAATGGGGGAAAATATTGCCAGCTATTCTTCTAGAACTTATTCCTGAAATATATAAAGAATTTAGAAAATTAGACCACCTAAGATAAAAATAAATGCAATAAAAAACAACAAAATGAAATGAATAGACACTTCTTAGAAGGATTGCAAATGGCCAATAACATGTGAAAAATGATCAGTATCTCTGGCCATTAGAAAAATACAAATGAAAACAACACTGAGGTCATCTTAAACCAGGAAGAATGGCAATCATCATGAAATCAAATAACTAATTCTCATATAGCTCTGGTGAAAAAGAAACACTTGTACATTGTTGGTGGGAATGTAAATTAGTACAACCAGTATGAAAATCAGTATGGAGATTTCTCAAAGAAGTGAAAATAAAGGAAGCAGGGCGTGGTGGCGCACGCCTTTAATCCCAGCACTCAGTAGGCTGAGGCAGGAGGAGCGTTGTGAGTTAGAGGCCAGCTTGGGCTACGACACAAGCGCAAGGCCAGCCTGAGCTACATAGTGGGACCCTGCCTCAAAAACTAGGGCCAGGAGTTTGGCTCAGTGACTTAAGCACCTGTCTGGCCTGAGGCTGTGACTTCGATCCCTGGTGCCACAAAAAAAAAAAAAGAAGTGAAAATAAAGTTCCATTTGACCCAATTATTTCCCTTTGACCATATTTTCCTGAAAATAGGACTTAACTGGAAAATAAACCACAGCATAATTTGTTTTCAGGATGCTTATAGCATAAACTCTACTTTCAAAATAAACCCCAGTTAGGACAGTAACCAGATGGACACATTTAATAAGTCTACTACAATGTAGGATTTTATATTGAACTATAAAATGATAATCTTAATATACAATTAAAGTAACTAATGTTATTGATATTAATACTTTAAATAAATGATAATATAAATTATAATTAGATGTTTGTAAATGCCCCATTCTAGTGCCTTTGGATGAGAGGTAAACACCTATGTAAAGAGGAGAGTTAGAGACTTACTACCAAATGACCCCTGCAGTACAAACACAATACACTAATAATGTGCACACTTGACAGTTAACAGATGTGGTTGCATCTAATATAAATCTTCATAATTGAATGTGGCATGTATTATAACAGACATACTTAATGCACTTGTTCACACAAGAAGCATTTCTTGAATTTTGGTGCTTGCAATTTTTTGTTGTTTTTGTATGGAAAATCATTCCTACCTGTCATCCTTTTTGTCATCACTACTGTCTCATAACACTTGACTTTATGAAAGCTTTGTGAAGTGTAGCCTGCAGGAAGTCTTGACTTGGGTGAACAATTCACCCCATGAATAAGGCATGGGAAAAAATAAGGCAGCCCTGAAATATGTCTTATTGTGTCTCATAACACTTGACTTTATGAAAACTTTGTGAAGTGCAACCTTCAAGAAGTCTTGACTTGGGTGAAGAATTCATGGGATGAAGTCACTAACAGTTGTGTTGTCAAAGCGCTATGAGCAGGTTACATGGACAAGAAGTGTTTATTTAAGGAGAGCCCTATCAGAGGACACGAGAGAGTGGGGAGAATATTTTTGTAGGAAATGGAGTCATAAGAAATTAAGGGTGGAATTTGTGGTTTGGAAAGTTATGGTGATGTTTCAGAAAAAGGCAACATGACTGCAATTAAATAAGTGTAGATTTTTATTGCAGGTGGGGGGGTACTGGGAATTAAACTCAGGACCTTGTGCTTGTCAGGCAGGCACTTATGCTGCTGAGCTATATTCCCAGCCTAAGTGTAGATTTTTGTTCATGAATAAATGTAGATGATTATGCATGCAAAAAGTAAGAAATCCCCAAAATATGTCCTACTGTGTCTGTTGGAGAAAAAATAATATAAGACTCAGTCTTATTTTTAGGGAAATATAGTATCATCCCAATAGAGCTAAAGATATCATATTATAGAAATACCTCCATACAAATTTTTATTGCAGCACAATTAATAATGGCTAAATCCTGGAAAAAGCCTGTTTATCCACTAACAGGTTAACGAATAAAGGAAATGTGGTATTTCTACATAATAGAATACTATTTGGTTACAAAAAAGATATATTTGAAAAATTTGATATATCTGGAAGATATAATGTTAGTGAAATAAATCAGACACACAATTTTAAATACCATATGAGCTCTCTCATTGGAGTAAGGAAAAGTATAAATAAAAAGAAAAATGAAGGATTGTTAGAAGAAAATGGGGAAACAGATCTTTTGCAAATGGAAAGGGGTCCAAGAGACTGATGGTGAGGAGAGGGGGAAGGGAATGAGGAAGTAAAAAAATTTAAAACGCGTCATGTACGTGTCCCAAAAGGCCACTGTAATGTGAATGCTATACCTAGTAAACACAAAATAATAATAGTAATACTAATAATGAAAGTGGGGAAGGGAGATCTAGTGACGGAGAGAGGTGGGTGGGTAAGGGGACTGGAATATAAAGGAGTCAAGATGTGTTATGCACATGTGCCTACTCCTTACAATGAATGAAAACTTCACACATTGCAACCAAGTAGTAATAACAGAAAAGTGAAGTTACTTAAAAAAAAGTCTCTTGATTTTTTCAAAAATTTTGTTTATCCTCTTAAATTTGACGCAAGTTGTAACTTCATGCTCAATAATGGCCTCCGTTTCCTTACAGTAATTTCTCTAACTGCACGATATTCAATAAGCAGGGGCCAATAGTTATACCTGGTTATTTAAATTAAATTAAATTTAAGTAAAGTGAAACTCTGGTTCTTTGGTTTCACTATCCACATTTCAAGGGTTCAATAGTCATACTACAGATTGCAAAGTATGAAACATGTTCATTATAAGAAAACATTTTTTTCTGAGACTTATGCTATAGGTTATTTTCAAGAGATGACTATAAATTAGAAATATTTCTGTTCCTTTAACTGATTTTAATAAAATATATTAATGAAAGTATTATTTACATAAAGTTAAAGGGATCTATTTATTCTGTGACTCAGATATAACTTATCAGTACATAAATCTAAAGCAGCTCTCTTGGTGAAATATTGGAAGTATTCTCTTTGAGAAAAGGAACAATATAAAGCACCCCACATTAAAACTTTAAACATTTTCTAGTTAGCAGTTCTGAATAATTAACAGGTAGAATAATTCAAAAAAGAAATCAAAGGACTAGAGAGAAAAAAATGTAAGTAATTCATGCATGATGGGTAGGACAAATGTATGTAAATTCTAGGGATAACTATTTCTTATAAGAAAGTTTATAAAGAATATAAAATTGATATGTTAATGGACTGTGTTTAAATTTCTGATTATATTTTATAAGGTTACTCAAAAAAAGCAAATATCTTGTTTTCAAACAGGAATTTAAAAAAAAATACAAGGAGTTCAGGAATATAGAGAATTCAAGAGTTGGGAGTAACAGCTTCTCAATCCTAAAGAGCAAAAGATAAAAATCGTGAAATCTCTGCACAAGCAAGGCCAACTAGATCCCAGTATAATGGTAAATACTTATGCTGAAGTGTATGCAAATACCAATGGTTTAAAGTCTCTCAAGGGGTCAAAATTCTGAGGGCAGAAGTTCTTTTAAGGGTAAGGTTATTATGACTCTTCTATCAAGCTGAAAGATCTATGATACATACACTAAGTATAGGGAAAAAGAACTACCTAAAGATCTATGGCTGAGATAATACCACATAGAAATGTAGAACATTAAAAGGATAAGAAGCTATTTTTCAAGCTATTTTGAAGAATCTGTCTGAAAAAAACACAATACCCTAAGTTATAGTCTTTCTGACTGCTGAGATCCTCAGAACCTAAACCTTGTAAAAACAGGAAAAAATAAAAACTCTCCCCAAATCCCTGTCCCATATTCCCTGGAAGAGTTAATATCCAATGCTTACTTCAAATGTGGCCAAGGACGAAGGAGAAAACAGAAATGTCAGACAACATTTCTCCATTGCCTTTGCTTTGATATCATAGCAAAAATGTTCATACTGTGAAAAGTTTTAGAAGGTTGAAATATTGTTGCTTCAGGTAAAAGTCAGGAATACTGAGGGTCCAATACAATTAAAGATCATGTCTCCCTTTGAATCAGCCATTCTTACTGCCCATCCTCAAGGTCTGAAGCCACTAATTCATGGTTCTTTTGTCATGCAACCCACTGTGTATGGAGAGATTCCGTGGCTCTCTTTGCAGCATTCTGTGGGATTTGGTACATGGGAAGCAAGCGTGTGAAAATGCTTTTCTGGCTGATGTTATTGCTATAAATAAAAACGTTCTTGTCTTTATGCCAAGAGTTTTGTGTTTTCGCTCATTCTCTCTGAAATGATGAAAGACTTAATTTGTCAATGCATAAGTAGAGCACAATCTCAACGTTAGCCCACCTGTACATCCAACCAGGACATTTTATGATATTGTAAAAAAGAATTGAAAGAATTCAATTGTAAAAAGTTTATTTAACTACTAATGTTGGAATGAGAAACCCTTAATCAACTGCCCCAACAATATTGTAAAATTTTGCAGACTAACGAATATTTTGGTCCCTATTATTCCTATTCTAAATAGCAGTATTATTGCTATTATACTTTCCTTAAACTATAGTTGAATATTGGCCATGAGGAACGTAAATAACTTTCACCCAGATATAACAGTGTTTGAGAGGCATGCCACAACATTAGTTAAAGGCTCTATCCCAAATAAGACACACATTTTCCTCACAACTCATGACCATAATTAGTCACATATCACACTCAAGGACATGGGGACAGAGATATAATTGGCCCACATATTTTAGTAGTGAAGATTCTGAACTAGTTGTTCAGGAAAATTAATAATAACAAAAGCCTTCCCCAAATGTTCTATGCTTACTGAAGGATTTATTCTCCAATCTCTGCTTTGGAGCTGGGCGCGATGAAAATGAAAGTGCAAGTGTTGAGAGATGATTTTCCTTTCCGTTGTCTGCTCTGATCTCTGCAATAGCGACCCCCAGGTGGGGCACTTGTGCCCTTTGAGGGGCCAGTGGTAATGGGTGAGTTATACTTGGTTGTCACACGTTGAGGGGAATGGAACTGCGGACTGATATTTTTAACATAAGGTCTGAAGACATGCATATTTTGGGTGATGATTTATCACATAATTAGGCTAAATGTGTAGCTAAATAATGCTGCTGGGATGTCACTGCTTCTGCCACAGTGCCAACAGGGATATGAAGGTATGCTTCATACTCAAGGCCTCAATAGCATGACAGAGATTTGAGAATAAAGAGACAAATTACTGTACAAAAACGTAGCCTGGAATTTGGGAACTGAAGTTAGGAAAGGAATTATGTTCCTGGGTCCCTTTTAAATAGTTCCCTGAATAATGAGAAGCAGGGGGCAAGTAAGCTGCTGCAGGTTCTTTTCCTCGTTCATGTGCTACAAAAGATCTATAAAACAGAATCCAGCCCTGACTGCATAACGTGGCACAGGGGGAACATACGGGATTGACACTTGGCTAATTTGCACAGCAGTATAAATTCAGCTGCTGGGTTGAGCATGGTGGTGCATGCCTGTAATCCCAGCACTCGGCAGGCTGGGGGAGGAGGATTGCTGCAATTGTCGAGGCCAGCCTGGGTTATGAAGTGAGTTCAAGGCCAACCTGAACTTCAGTGAAACTCTGTCTCAAAAAGGCAAAATAGTAATTATAATGATAATAAATAAAAAAATTCAGCTGCTTTTTAAAGGTGTCACCCAAGGAAAGTAACTGAATTCCTAAGACTTAATTTTTCTGAAACAAATTAGGATAATAGTATTCACTTACTTAGGCTTTATGAGGTAATGTGTTAGCAGCACCTGATCTGATGCTTAACACAAGGTAACTATTGAATAAACAACAGCAGGTAACGTCATTATCATCAGGTGTTAGCAGCACCTGATCTGATGCTTAACACAAGGTAACTATTGAATAAACAACAGCAGGTAACGTCATTATCATCATCATCATTATCATTATTTACAGTACTATCGTTATTAGTAGCCATTGTACTTCATATCTTTATTAATAAATCTCCCACAAAAGTCACTAAATCCCTTGGCATGACTATTTCACCTGATATATTATATAGCGTACCCTTATTTATTCCTTGTTATTTTTATTTCCTTCTATATACTTGCTTAAAGCATAGGGAATAAGAACAAAGTCACACATTTTGTAGAACACACTACCACTTATGTATTTGTTATATAAGCTTAACAATAAGAAAACAAAATACTCGACTAAAAATGAGCAAAGAGGGCCAGGGATTTAGCTCAGTGGCAAGTGCGAGGTTGTGAGTTCGATACTCCGTACCAAAAAAAAAAGGAGCAAAGAATATGAATAGAAACCTCAAGAAAACAGATACATGGTTGTTATATAAGCGTATGGAAAGAAGTTTAGCATCACTGGGGAACTGCAAATTATCATGCCAGGGCTGGGATGCCGATCATGCCGATCAGTGGTAGAGCCCTTGCTAACCATGCACAAGGTTCTGGGCACCCAGCACTAAAAAATGTAAAAAGACAAACCAAATGCAACAAAAATGGAGATAGCATCACATGCCTACCAGGATGGCCAAAATGCAACTTCAAATATTGATAGAGATGTGGAACAATAAGAAATTTTATTCATTGTGCATTAAATTCAAAATGATGCAACCACTTTGGACTTGGGAAGAGCAGTGACTGGTTTCTCAATGAATTATACATTCTCTTCCCATTAAATCTGTCAATCATAGTCCAGTACTTACCTATATAAATCAAAAACTTGTGACTACAGAAAAATCCACATGTGGTGTTTATAATAGCTCTATTCCTAACTACAAAACCCTGAATACAACCAATATGCTTTTCAGAAAGTGAATGACTAAATAAATTGTGATATGTTCAGAAAACGGAATATAATTTACCATTAAATGCTGAGCTATCCAGTCAGAAAAAGACATGGAAAAAATGCACGCATATTACTAAGTAAAAGAAGTATAATTTTAGCATAAGTACATAATATAATACTACATGATGGATTCAAATCATCATACATTTGTCAAATGACGTTGAATGTATAACAACAAGAACAAAGTGAAAACCAAAGACTTTGGATTGTAATGATAGATTGGGATAGATTTATCCATTTTAACAACTATAATACTATAGTGTAGGATTCCTAGGAAGGGAGGTCGTGTGTGTGTGTGTGTGTGTGTGTGTGTAGATGGGGAAATAGCTGAACTCTGTACTTCCGATATGATTTTACTATGAGTCAAGTGAAATAACTTTTCTAATTTGACTGAAGCAAGTACTTGAAATGATTTGAATATGAAAAATATCCAAAAATCTGTTATGAAAGAGTGCTTGCTACCTTGATTATTTGGATAGCTGTATTGATTTGCATGACGTAATATATAGGAAAAATTACTCAGATATAAAGTCATACCATTAATCATAAGTAAATGAGCCAAGCAGAAAGTTAATCTAATGTTAAATTATTTGAAATGTGCCTTTTATCATCAAAGCAGGCTGAAAAGCTCTGACACATACTCCATCTTACTTCATCTTATTTCTTTACAATACCATGTGCATAATTAAACTCAAATGTTTCAGAAACATGTGACAAAATAATACATTCATGTCATCTCACCTTTCTGAAAACTGCATGAGAAGTTATGGACTTAATTAGGCCCAACTACAATGGGAGACATCTATATGTGAATAGTTACAAGGCAGTTATGACTAAGCCAGGCTACTGGGGTTGCCTTGGAGCCAGGTTATGACAGAATTCTTCTCTCTTGTTCCTTCTCATGCACTTTAATTGGCTAAAAATATTACAGTGAAGTAAGAAGTTACATTTGATTCTCTTCCTGAGAAAGAACTCTTCTAAAAAGAAGTAGAAAAGTACCCTATACCACATGTCTGGTTTAACTGCTGTATTAGTTACCTATTCATTGCCTCTCAGTTTCAGGGCCTCACTTCTTCGTCTGCATAGCTGTTAGGATGAATGTTGACTTGATTAGCTTGGGGATCCTCCCAGGGATTAGTAAAACACTTATCTGGGTGTGTCTGTGTGGGTCATGGAAGAGTAGTTAGGGGTCTGTGTCTGGTCTCTCACCCTTTCTCCTGCTCTGCTTTCTGGCCACCATGAACTAAGCAGCTTTGCTCCTCCATGCCCTTTTGCTCTAATGCTCCCCTCTTGGTGCCCACCAATCGCGCAACTGTGCACTGAATACCTCCAAACCGTGTGCTCCTCTTTTAGATTGCAGGTGTCAGACCTTGTGTCTCAGTGATAACAAAGCTGACTAATAAAGAAATATTTTTGGAGAAGTGGGGTTATTGATGGGACTGTACCTGGCCGTATGGTTTCCAATTCTGAAGCCATTGTAAGTAGTTTGTAAGATGTATCTGGAAAAGTTCAGAGATGCGGGGTATAGAAGCTCTCCAGTCCTAAAAAGAGAGCTTGATGGGTAATTCTGGTTATAGCTCAGAAAACAACAATAGTGATAGAAATGTAGTGGGTGAAGACCAGGATCAAGAGATTTTAGTTGGGAATAAGGCCTGCATTGCAGGACACTCTGGTCTTAGTAGTTTTAGTAAATTTGGCACTAGTAGCATATATTAAATTTGCTAGAGTTAAAAAGCTTTTCTTTTTTTCTTTCTTCTTTTTCTTTTTCTTT
>RJWM01048069.1:0-11647 GCA_004363535.1 Dasyprocta punctata | reverse complement strand
CTATACCAGAGAGAGTCTGACTACTTTGAGTTTCTAACCTTCAGATTCTATTTCAGTGGGCTTCCCTGATTTCAGGCCCATCCAGGATGTTACCCCTCTTGGGTAACTCAAAGTGAACTAACTAGGGACCTTCATCACATGTGTGCAATGCATTCACCTGTGCCAGGTACTGTAGCTTCTTCATGGGAGCTCTATCCCCCCATGTTTGCCACATTCTATAAATAGTGAGTCCCAGGCTTTGCCTGAACTCAAGAGACACAGTTTAGTAGATCCCTGGCAATATAGGGAGTATGATACAGGACATCCAAATAATCCAAATAATATAAGGGTACTATTACAACTCTGTTATGGTTTATATTCCTATGGCTCCGCCAAGTCTCGTGTAATCATGGCATGGATGAGACTGAGTCTAGTGTTTGTGATTGGTTTGTTGTCTGGTGCTGGGACTGGTGATGTGAGTGTTGCACCCACACAGGGGTGGAGCCGACACACCGTGTAAGGATGGGAAGAAGGTGTGTGTGTCTCTCTCTTGCCAGTTCATGCCTTGCTGTTTTGCAGCTGCCATGAACAGCTGCCCAAACCCCCAGCCATGCCACCCTGCCTTGCAGCCAGCTGAGTATGGACTGAAACCTCCAAGAACTATAAGAAATAAACCTTTCCTTCCCTAATTTTGGCCATCAGGTGTTTTGTCTCAGCAATGAAAAAAAAGTAACTAAGACAAACTCCCAACCTCCTACATGTCTGATAAGCTGAGTTCGTATCCTCTAAAATCGAAGAATAAATTCTAGGAACTCAGGGGTTAAGAGTAGTGATATAGAGGAATGAAAATCCCAACCTACTACATGTCTAGTATGAGTTCATGTTCTCTAAAATCAAAGAATGAATTTTTAGGAACAATGGAGGTTAAGAACAGAATATATTTATTGAAAGGAAGAAAGCTTCTGTCTGAGACAGAGAGAGAGAGAGAGAGAGAGAGAGAGAGAGAGAGATCCTTAGTGGGTTGCCAAAGACTGTCTTTTCTAGGGACTTTTATAGAGCAAAACCATGAGGTGAGGTGAGTCCAAAATGGGGAATACATGGGAACTGGCAAGGCAGGCAAGCATGATGTGGGACAGAACTATAGTCACTCAATAAGATTAATTGTTCAGGTAAAATTGACCAAATCAGGGACAAATGGGGAAGCGACTCATGTAGCAAGCAGGCAAGCTTAAAGAGCAGTGACTCTTCTTGTAGGGAGTTGGGATGATCACTCCTGGCTTCCTCAAGGTGATCCATACCTATTTAGAATACTGTTACGGTTTATACATTGTGTCAACTTGAGAAGTCTAGCAGCTTAATTAAGTAAGGCAGCAGCTCTACGTCCTGGGGTATAGAGCATAAGCAGTTACCTGGCCATTGTGTCAATTTGAGAAGGCCAAAAGTTTAGCTGAGAGACTCAGCAGGGAGCCAGGGTTCTTACTTTGTAAACATCCTCATCCTGTGCAAAGGAAGGCAAGGATGTTTGTGAATGCTACACGCACCCTGGGGGTGGGGGGTGTCCTGTGTACTGTATAAAGGAGGAGAAGAGGCTTGCTCTTGCCCCTTTTTACTTTGGCTGCTTTTGTTCGGTTGCTGCCTTGAAGTGCTGTGCCCGTGCCATGCCACCCTGCCTTGGAGCCAGCTGATTGTGGACTGAAACCTCCAAAAACTGTAAGCTAAATAAACCTTTCCTCCCCCAATTTTGTGTGTCAGGTGTTTTGTCTCAGCAACGAGTAAAAAGTAACCAAGACAAATACCAATCCCTGATACTTATACTTAGGATGTGGTTGCATTTGTTTTGCCTTTTATCTTGATATCTGGCCCACAGCAGAGGTGTCTGTCTCCTCCAGTGTTGCAAGGTATCTGGTCTTCTGCACTGGCTCCTGTCTGACTGCCTATAATATTTCTAACTAACTCAGCTGCCTGAAACAGTAGGAAGTATTTACTGGGAGAAGAAAGCTTCTGTCTATGAGGGACAGAAGAGGTCAGGAGTGGGTGGTTGAGAACCCCACTTCTTGAGGGAATTTTATAGAACAAAACCACAAGATGAGGTGGGTCTAATGTGGCACAAAACTACAGTTAACTAGTAAGATTACAAGTATAGTCACTAAGGTAGCATTGCTCCAATGAGAAATTACAGGATGGGTGTCGAATGGGATAGAACTATGGTCAATCAATAAAATTCTAGTAGCTTAGGGAATATCAAATGGGAATCAAATAAGGAAGCAAACTGCATAGCAAGCATTCATGGAATGAACTTTCTGGGAAGCAATGGGCTAGGGAAGTTTTGGTTCCCCTCCATAACTGATGCATAGTTGAATATTAATCACTCCTGTTGATCCTTAGGGGAAGTATGTAGGTGAGTCATTTCCCTTTGTTTTTAAGCCTGACGATGTGCCTCCAGCTACAGTTGTAATATGTTTTCATCTTCTGCACCACTCTCTGGAGGACCCAGCCCTGTCTGTCTATAATATTTCTAAATAATTTAGCTATCTACAATAGTGGGAATCACAGTGCCACTGTAGCATAGGTCTAGGACAGTCTGACTCAGGGTTCCAGGTGAGGATTGCTTTACTGTGGAGAAAAAAAAATTTTTTTTTTGCGTGCGCGCGCGCGTGCGCGCGCGTGTGTGTGTGTGTGTCTTTTTGAGACAGGGTCTTGCTATGCAGTTCTGGCGGGCATTGGGCTCATTTTGTAGCCCAGGCTGGTCTCAGACTTGCAACGATCCTCCAGCCTCAGCCTCTCGAGTGCTAAAAAAAACAAAAACAAAAACAAACAAACAAACAAAAAACAATTCTCATGTTCAGAGCATATTGTTTCAGCATTCAGGCTGACCATTCCATGAACTATGCAAAGCACAGGCAGGAATGAAGAGTCTTAAGGCATAACAAAGGAAACAATTAAACTGACCGTAACAACTCAAGAGGGACTTTCCAAAAGTGAGGTATTAGTATTGGTTCCTTGTTTATTTTGTCTTTTAGTTCCTTGTTATTTATTTATTATTTATTTTTTGGGTACCAGAGATCAAATTTACAACCTTGCGCTTGCCAGGCAGGCGCTTACACCACTGAGCTAAATCCCTGGCCCTATTTTTTGAGACAGGTTCTCACTATGCAGCTCAGGCTGGCCTTGAACTCACTTTGTAGCCCAGGCTGGTCTCAAACTCACAATGATCCTCCTACCTCAGCCTCCGGAGTGCTGGAATTAAAGGCTTGCACCACCATGCCTGGTTTTATTTTTTATTTTATTTTTTCCCACTGGGGATTGAATGCCAGGCCTTCACACTAAGCTCTATCCTGTCTCCCTTTTCAATTTTTTTTGGGGATGTGTCTCTCTAGATTCCAAAGTAGTCTAACCTGGACTTCAGTTTGCGACACTCCCAGAGTGCTGGGATTATAGTTATATACCAGTATATCAGAACTGTGAATCAGGTTTGTTTGTTTGTGAGATAGTCTCACTATGCAGCCCAGGGAGTCCTCCAACTCATGGTGATCCTCCTGCTTCAGCCTCCTGAGTGCTGGGATTACAGGCGTGCACCACCATACTCAGTGATCACATTTCTTTCAATCCTTCTCTGCGAAACCCCTCGCAAGAAATTGAAAGTGGCAGAGATAATTATGCCCCATGAGGTTGGCTTGCCTACAACACAACAACAGATTTTTCTGTCCCCTGGCTTCTTGAGTTTCCCAGTAAGACGCTGGTAGTAGATCAAAGAACAGGAGAGTGAAATTATTTCCCTGGCTCTTGTTGTTGAGTCCCAGTGATATAGGGGAAAGAAACTCCCAACCTACTACACATCCAGTATGAGTTCATGTTCTCTAACATCAAAGAATAAATTTTAGGAACAATGGAGGTTAAGAGTAGAATATATTTATTGAGAGAAAGAAAGCTTCTATCTGAGAGAGAGATAGAAGGGGTCCCGTATGGGTTGCTAAAGACTCCGTCTTTTCTAGGGACTTTTATTTTATTTTTTTGCGGCACCGGGGATTGAACTTACTACCTCGCGCCTGTCAGACAGGCGCTTAAGTCACTGAATCAAACTCCCGGCCCTAGTTTTTTTTTGAGGCAGGGTTGCACTGTGTAGCTCAGGCTGGCCTTGCGCTCGCATTGTAGCCCAAACCGGCCTCGAACTCACAACGCTCCTCCTACCTCAGCCTCCCAAGTGCTGGGATTAAAGGCATGTGCCACCAAGGCTGGCTTCTAGGGACTTTTATAAAGCAAAACCACGAGGGGAGATGAATCCAAAATGGGGAAAACATGGGAACTGGTAAAGCAGGCAGGCATGATGTGGGACAGAACTATAGTCATCCAATAAGATTAATTGTTCAGGTAAAATTGACTAAATCTGGGACAAATCTGCTTGCATGTAGCAAGCAGGCAAACTTAAAGAGCAGAGACTCTTCCTGTAGGGGGTTGGGATGGTCACTCCTGGCTTCCTCAAGGTGACCCATACCTATTTAGAATATCAATCTCTGATGTTCATACTTAGTTGCATTTGTTTTGTCTTTTGTCTTGAGGTCTGGCAAGGTATCTGGTCTTCTGCACTGGCTCCTTTGAGGGCTCAGCCCTGTCTGACTGCCTATATTTCTAACTAACTCAGCTGCCTGTAACACCAGTGGATGGTTACATCCCTCTACTAAGGCTACTTCCTGCATAGCCCACTCTACTCTCTAGTTTCTATTAACCTCTCCTTTCTCTTCATAGAAGTAACAGCATTGTTCATATTCAGCCCTCAGGGTACTGCATCATTTCTTTCCTTGTCAAAACTTTGCACACACCTTACTAAACACTCCCTTTATCAAATTTCCCTCAGTTATCTCTTCTTTGGTTATGTCTTCTTCTGGGATCCTAGAGAATAGGAGATGGGGTTGAGGGTTAAAGCTAAGAGAAGAAAACCTTTTTTTTTTGTGGCACTGAGGATCAAACTCTCAACCTCGTACCTGCCAGAACAGGCGCTTAAGCCACTGAGCCAAACTCCCAGCCCTGGTTTTTTGAGGCAGGGTCGCACTATGTAGCTCAGGCCGGCCTTGCGCTCGCATTGTAGCCCAAGCCGGCCTCGAACTCACAATGCTCCTCCTACCTCAGCCTCCCGAGTGCTGGGATTAAAGGCATGTGCCACCACGCCCGGCTTTTTTGTTGTTTTTTGAGACGGAGTTTTACTATGCAGTTCAGGTTGGTCTCAAACTCACTACGTAACCAAGGCTGGCCTCAAACTCAAAGTGATCCTCCTGCCTCAGCCTCCCAAATACTGGGATTACAGGCATAAAGAGGACCTGTATCCTGAGCATGTAGAATCTTAGAAACATGGGTTTGAAGCTCTGAGAGCGGTGTGATCAAATTATTTAACTTTCCTGAATGCTAGTTTCCTGAATTCTAGACAGTATATCTACCTAACAGAGTTGTGAAAATGAGATCGTGAACACAGAAGCAATAATAGTGTCTGGCATGTAGCAGTGTTCAGTGTAAACTATGTTGTATTAGTACACACTTGGCACAGTTCAGAATGTAGCACATGTTTCCTGCATTTAGTGCACAGAAAAAAAACCACAAGATGGTGCTGCAGAGAAATTTTTTCCTGTGTTTGGCACATTTACACATCTATCAGTACATTTTTTTTTTTGTACCAGTAATCAAACTCACAACCTTGCGCCTGCCAGGCACTTACGCCACTGAGCTAAATCCCCAGCATTTATGCATCTATCTATCTATCTATCTATCCATCCATCTAGCATCTCTTATGTATCTATTTTGGCTGGAAGCTGATCCCTGGGTGTATAAATTGGGCCTGTAGCTTGTATATTTGTGAGGAGAGGAGCAAGAGGGAAAGGAAACAAAGAATAAGAATGGGCTCATTGTGAAGCTACTTTGGGCTTCCATACTAAAAACAGTAGAAGCAGGATCTTTGAGGATGAGTGAGTTCCTGGGGCTTATCTTTTCCCACTAAGTCTGACACAGTACTCCATCTCAAAGAGATGTGGACTGGGCAACAGTCATCTTGTCCCTCAATTCCAGGTAATCTGCTTTTGTGTTTGTCCTTAACAGGATTTTTTCTTTTTTCTTAGCAGCTTTTGCAGGAATTTCTCAGACTGGAAGGCAATTGGTTGGGCAGCCACAAAGGAAGCCTCTAAGAGCCAAATAATCACCCCTAGGCTTTTTTTTCCTCTTGTTTTATTGGTATATTTTATTTTTTTAAAAGAAAATGATTTTTTAAAAGAAAATGATTTTTATTGGTACATTCTAGGTATGCATAATGATCACATTCATCATAGGGAATTTGTACCTGTACATGATATAACCTGATTCTTTTTTCCCATTCCCCTACCTTCCCTTTAACTCCTCCTCATTTACAAAAGCTTTGTTTCCATTTTTTCTTCTATTTTCTTTTTTTTCTTGTCCTTTCTTTCCTTTCTCCCTCTACTATCCTTTGTTCCCCCTCTCATTTGAACTTTCTTTTTTTTCCTTTTTCTGTTTTTTTCATTTGAACATTTTCTTGCCATTTCCCAATATCTAGTATACATTTTGGTCCTTATTTACACTTTTGATTTCTCATACCAGAGAAGCAATGCAGTATTTAAACAGGTGTGTCTGATTTATTTCACTTAAGAATGTGGTGTTAGTCACCCTACCATTTACCTGGTGCCTCTCCAACCCCCACTGCTTTTTAGTCCCTTAGCTTGAGGCAGCCAGAAGAAGACAGAGGCTCAAGAATAGCAATAGTCATTCACCTTACTCACTGGACGTGGCACCTTGTGACTTCTGGCTCTTCCCAGTCAAAATACGATGAAAACTAAATGATTGGAATAGATTCAGTACACTGAGGCACCATGACAGCACAACTAAAGACACTCATGAAGGAGGACTTTTAGAACCACTTTAGAAAGTGGAAAGAACAATGAAGTGTGTTTGAAGTGAGGGGGGCTAATGGCAATATGTCTTTTACTGTAATAAATTTAAAAACTTTTAAACATTAAAAACTAAAAAAACAAAGAAAGAATAGCAATAGTGCTCTGGAGACCATAGGGGGCCCAGTGTGAAAAACAATAGGAGCTTGATGGAAACAGCCCCGGGAAGCCTGGTGCTCTCCAGCCTGCCGGGCACACAGGAGATGCAGAAAGGAGGTACTGGGAATGGCGTGAAGTGATTGGTGGAGGAAAAACATGGATCCTTGGGTTCTGTTTTAAACCCTATTTCTGGGACAGGAGAAGGCATGTCCACTGGCCCTCTGCCATCAGGGAGCCTTGGTTAGGAAGAACCCAGGTGCTTGGCCCAATCCCCTAAACCTGGGGACCGGCAGCCAGTGTGGGAAGCACCTGGTACTTGGCAACTGGCTCATCCAGAGGAACACAGGAAAATGACAAGACGAAGGAGTAAAATGCAATCTCAGACCTCCAACCTACTCAGAAAAAGTCCTGGAGACATCCACATAGAAAAAATCGGAAGCCACACATCTGAAATTTCTGAAATGATAGCAACTGAAGTAAAGAAACAACTCCACGAGGCTGTAAGGAAATCAGATCAGAAATAATTTCTCAGATAAAAAAAAGAAATGACAACCATAATGAAAGAATTGCTGAGTATATCTAAAGAAGACATAGATAAAAAATAGGGGAGTATAAAAATGATGGAAACCTTGAATGAACAATACACACAAGAATTAGAATACATGAAACAGATTCAAAGAGATATCCAAGAAATTAAAAATTCCACTGAAAGCTGGCAAAAATGCTTGAATTAAACTGAAGATAGACTTTCAGACCTTGAAGACAGGATTGCAGTTAGTGATCATGAAAGGAAAGATCTCTTAAAAATAACAAGGAACTAGGAAATAATAATTCAACAGCTGCAAGATGATGTAAAACCTATTTCCCTTTAAATGGTAGGAGTGCTGATTTATTTTCTCAACTTCTGTGGTGAAAGGTGGGAGGAGGTTGCTGGCATTGGAGAAGTGCTTTCTTATCTGGGGGCAGGGCCTGAATGGACAAAATGGATAGAGGCCCTGATTCCAGAAGGTAATAGTGTGCCTAGCATCCACGTTTCCCGTTTCCTGTTCTACCACCTCCTATACCAGGCAGCTTCTAGGTAGCTGGGAAAAATAAACACAATATGGCTTAAGGGGAGGGTCAGATGGGCACTTTATTACACATAGTTGCATAAATCGGAAAAGGCGAATCAGGAGTGATGGTCTTAGTGTCAATTCTCCAGTTAACAGTTATTCGAACATTTTTCTCAATCTGAGAAATGGAATTTCATGTAGGTAAAAGCTGGAGTCCAGTCAATGGACATGATGCCTAATGAATGTAGTTTCTTACTACAAAAATGTCTGAGGGCCAAAGCCACTCAGGAGGTGTCCCTTTTGGGTAGGGAGAGTTTCCCAAGTAGATAAATCCATCAGAAAAGTCAGGAATTGCTTAGGCCCATATGGCAATAAAGGCCATGAAGGCAAAACCAGCAGCTACACAGCCCCATTTAGCCAGAGGGGCCTCATGGCTACTTAGCTCCCGGGGCAAGATTTCTAGAAATGTCACATACAGGAATGTGCCAGCTGCAAGACCCTCTAATATAGCCTGGGCTAAGCCCTTTCCCCCTTCAGAGTCCCCTGCAGCTATGGTCATCCCTAGGACCAGGCCCAAAGGGGACATGAAAGCTAATGACAATATGGAGGATATGGCCCATCGAGATCCAGTGCCTATCTTTATCAGCCGCAGTGCTACACCAAACACTACAAGCCCCTTATGAGCCAGGACAGCAAGACAGAGCTGTATAGTAGCTGCTATTGTTGGCTGGAGCCCCACAGCTAACCCTTCAAACACTGAGTGAAAGGAGAGTGAGAGCAAGAGGACGAAGGCTCGAAAGGGACTCTGTTTAGGTGAGGGCAGAGATTCATGGCTGTGGAAATCAAAGACAGGGTTCCCACCCCATTCCTCCTCCTGTACTGTTGATTGTCCAGCAGCCCCCTGACAGCACTGCAATGCCAGTGACTCCAAAAGGAAGACAAGGAAAAAGCCCAGGGAGATGATGAGTTCTCCATAGGGATACTGCACCTAGGGACAGAAAGAGGGGCTGTGAGATGGGCGAGAAAGGGAAGAAAGTGCACTGGATGGGCTATGAGTTTGGGAGATTGAAGAAAAGGGGAGAAATGTAATGGAACATAAAAGGGTCTAGGGGTATGAAATCAGAATACATGCAATAGTGAGAATGTCAGAGGTGGTAAGGGACACAATATCAGTAGGGTTAGAAATATGGAAAAAAAAAAGAAAGAAAGAAAGAGAGGAAGAATGAAAGGAAGAAATAAGGAAAAGCAATGGGAAGACTGTCAGAAGGTCCAGGGGAAGAAGGTAATGGTAAAGCAGGAGTTTTCCTGGGGGGTCCACAAAACCGAAAGACCAGGTTAGTGCATTCTTTCCTCTGCGCTGTCTGAACAGAAAGCAGAACTCCTGGTATTTCTCACATATGCCTTTCAAAAGGGTCTGGATATGAAAGAATTTGATTCCTCTTGCCCTCTGGATGGAGGTTGGTGGGAAATACTTACAAAGGCTGAGTCTGTATCATTAGAAGAATTTCCCTTGCTTCTTGTTCTGTTCTAGGGAGAAAGATATCAATAGTAGTTAGGAAATGAATAGCTCAACTTCCTGTCCTTTCCTTTCAGCAATACTGCTTTTTTTTTTTTTTTTTTTTTTGTGGCACCGGGGGTTGAACTCACAACCTCGTGCCTGCTAGACAGGCACTTAAGCCACTGAGCCAAACTCCCGGCCCTAGTTTTTGAGACGGGGTTACACTGTGTAGCTCAGGTCGGCCTTGTGCTCGCGTTGTAGCCCAAGCCAGCCTCGAACTCACAACGCTCCTCCTACCTCAGCCTCCCAAGTGCTGGGATTAAAGGTGTGCGCCACCACGCCCGGCAATACTGCTTTTCTTGAAGCTCAATCTGACCTGCTTTCACCACTCCACACAGCACAAGAGCTGTTATCTTTCCTGTTGTCCTATTCATGTCCTGGGCTCCATCACTTTACCCCTTTGCTTCCCTTGGTTGTGTTTATCATTGAGGCCTCACAACCCTGCAGCTTAGCACCTGCCACTCACCTGCTCCAAGAACTTCTGGATCTCTGATTCAATTCCCTCCAGGGCTTCAGCAGTCATATGCATGAGACCTGCTCCCAGGAAAACACCAGCAGAAGTACAGCCCAGGAGGCTGAGGACTTTGCGGTGGTGACCTAATAAAAAAGTAGAAGTTATAATTCAGTTGGCACTGAGGAGATAAAAATAACAAGAACGAGAGTCAGAACCCAATATCCTGAGCTTCAGAATGGCCAGAGAATTAGAGCAAGGAATCAGGATAGGGTCTAGGTGAGACTCAGTTTAAGGGACGAAGATGGGGTAGGGCTTTACCTGTAGCTGCATCCATCTTGAACCATTTGGAGCAGATAGGACTAAGGCCACAGACAAGGGTGACAGTGAGCAAGGCAAAGAGGCAGCCCAGTTTTACCCCTATTAGTAACTCCATTTCTGGGATGCAGGATAAGCAGAGGCCTCAGAATGACAAATGTAACTGACTTGGTGTCCTAGGTGATCAAAGCTGAAATGTCCCCACTTCCCTGAGTTTCAGGAAGCTGTTGGTATCCTCCCTCCCGCTCTGGGTTGTCTCTGGCAGAGCAGTACTGCATAGCTGTCAGCTGTCGAGGGCCCTGCCCCAGCTACCCTCCTCCTCCTAGGTGGAGGCCCCTCCCCTAGTTCACGCCCCTTGAGCTTCCAAACCAGAAACTCCAGACTTCCTGCCAAGCACAGCTCAGTGCTGTCTCCTCTTCGATGCTTTGACTAATCAGAGAGCTCTGGATAATCTAGTTCATACCTAGGTTGAATATTTTGCATTGGTCTAGCCCCAAATGGGACAATGTATGGTAGCTACTCCCCAACTATTTTGTACTGGGGATCACTTGACCTAAGCCTGCCATATCCTTTGCTCCATCCCAAGTCTTACAGGTGGCTATGCTGATACCTGAACTGAACCCTTTCAGAGGGGATTTGGGGCCACCTGCGGTAAAGAGGTGGGGCTGAGAGGTGGTGCTGCTGCCGCTCTGTGGGAACGGGCCAGTGAAGGGACTCCCTTTTCCTGTAACTCCAGAAAAATAGCTCCAGGCATGGAGAAGTCTAGTGTGTAGTAGATTCCTAGTGTTGCAACATTGATACTCTCTTTTGCCTGGGTCTGTTTCTGAAACTGAGCCCCCATAATAAAATTAATAGATTTTTTTTTCTTCAAGAGATTTGAATCATTCTACCTCCTAAAAGTTAAGGAACAAAAAACGTACCAATACAATCTGACTGGAAGTTGAAAAACAAAACCAAACCAAACAGGTGGAACACATTTCTTCTGGTCAAGGTGACTTGGGTCCCTGTTGCCTTTCCTATAATTATCAATTGCTAACCTTGTTTTTGTCACACAGGGAGATTTCCAAGCTTGATTTGCAGAATTGTAGATTGCTCAATGGTCTGTCAAATGCTCACTGATGCCAAAAGTCTGAAACCTCTAATTTTTATGAACTTGTGAAACTATGCATTTCTCCCCTGGGCACTCCCTTCTGTCCTTTTTTCCTTCTAAAACTTAACCACACTTGCTGGGGTTACATGGACTTGAGGC
>RJWM01048068.1:0-11627 GCA_004363535.1 Dasyprocta punctata | reverse complement strand
CTGCCAGGTACAAAGAAGGAAGCATTATTCTCAGACTTCAGAGTAAGGAAGCACCTCTGAAAAATAGTTTGTTGTACAAACTAGGAGACAGTTGTTTGGTTTGCTCTTGGGATAGAGGAAGAAGATACATCTTTATAAAATGTGCTCAAATAAACTAAAAGGAGAGTGACTGAGGTAGCAAAACAAGCATTAAATGAGAAGAGACATAGGAGAAAAGAAAAGAGAACAGGAAAACTAAAAATCACAATCACTTGTTATTCATTCAGGAAACACTTATTGAATATGTGCTATATACTAAACATAGAAACAGAAACAGTAAGGAGCAGAGCATATATGGTAAAAATTGAACCAGAGACATAGAAGATAAACTTGAAAAGATCCTCAAAAATACAGGGGGAGGGACCAAGAATGAAAATGAGAGAGAAAATGATAGGCCTGGAAGAGAAGAATCAGAGGTTTAATCTAGCAGTAATAGATGCTTCTAGAAATAAAAACAAGGACAGTCAGAGAATAAGCCATGATTAAAGATAATGACATTCGCCTAAGTTTAAAAAATAAAAAATGATGATGATATATAAATGGAATTAGCTTACCAATTCCAGGGAAAAAATTAATTAAAAGACAACAACCTTTAAGTATAACCTGAAATAAAATTTAAAAAACTATAATTTTTAAAAAAAAATTTTAAAGATGTTCAAGTATGGAAAACATAGGCTGGTTTCCGACTACTTGCTTATAAAATGATGTTAGATAAAAAGCAAAATTACCAAAATTTTGATGGCAAATGATTACAGACTAATAAGGTTGTACATAGCACCATGGTGTCTAAAAATGCAGACAGTTTACAATGTGTTAGAATTCAGAAAATAGCATAAAATACTACAATAAATATTCGAACTTAATGAGAGCTTGGGATAAATAGCATCTACATTTTCTGCCCAAATTCTGGAGGAAGAAAATTCTCTGATAAATAGGAGTTTAAAAAATGGGCCAAGGCTCAGAGGACTGGCAGCATGTGAAAGTCACTGGGGAGGCTGCAGGGAAAAGGCACCTTTATCCTACGCTTGACCTTTCTCACCCCTAGCCTACCTGCACTGGAATTCCACTTTCACTGTTCTGAGTCAGAATCTGGGAGATTCTAATATGCTGTAAACTGATCAGGGTTTGGGATGGCGTAACACCCAACCAAACTCAATCTGGGCGGTGCTAATCAGGGAACACTGACATTTTAAAGTATCCTATTGATTGTCTACCGCCCACTAACTTTATCCTGTCATACCAGTGATGGTGTTCAAAAGGTGACCAGCATCCCTGTCAGTGAGCAGTGAGTGCTGTAGGAGTGTTGCACCTACCCTCTGGTCCTTCGTTCTTTCTCATTTCAAGGTAGGTAACAGATGACCTTCTAGGGAGGAATATACCAGATTGATGGACTGTGTTAGCAATCATAGAGACAATAAAAATAAACTAATTGTGGATCTAAAAGTCTTTTTAAATAAAAATGCAAGTGCTCAAAAAAAAAAAAAAAAAAAAAAAAAAAAAAAAAAAAAAAAAAAAAAAAAAAAAAAAAAAAAAAAACCAGACAAAAGAAAAAAAAAAAAGATGGACCAAAATACTACCTTTATATTTTTGATAGAGCTTATATTGCAGAATGTGTCTTGTATCTATGGACTACTGGCTTTCCTAAGGGAATGCTAAGACCAGGGATCAGTCTGAAAAATCTCTCCCCCAACTGTCTTATGGGTGAACATCTAATTTGGAGAGGCAGAGGAGAGTAGAAACTTCCAGAAGGCAGGCTTGGTTCAGGAAGGATGGTGTAGACAGGCCCGGTTGGTTTTTATTCAGGTAAATCCTGGCTTCATTCACTCTCCTACCCAGAAGGAAGCCAGCAAGAGATGGAAACAAGGTCAGGGGTGTTCCCCTGGCGCTAGGAGGACAAAGCAGCCTCGCTTCTGCTCATCTCCCTTTTCTCGGTTGCACTCCCAACTCCCTCCCTGCACAACTCCCTTAAATAAGTGAAAATGAAAAAAATGAAAATTGGGAAAGGTGTTACAGCATGTAAAAGATCTAGCATTCATGCTTCTTATTGGCTCTTCTACCAAAAGGAAAACCAAAATAAAGACAAAACGCATTTATTATAGCACATATAGTATTTATAAATAGCTTTGTGCTATTTATGATAGCAAAATACTGTAAACCACTACATGAATGTCTTCAGGAAATGGTAAAATCATTCTTCCCTAAAAGAGATGTTTTAAAAAGAATTTTAAAAACATGAAGAAATGGAAGAATCACGTTATATAGCATAGAAATTGTAAATAGGGTTTTTTTTTCACATATCAGTTAGAATTAATTGTGAGTATTCTTTTTTTGTTTGTTTTTGTTGGTTTTTGGATGGATTTTGAGGTCACATTTGGTCCTCAAAGAATAGAATAGAAAAGAATGGTGCAGACAGAAGTCGATGTGCTTTGTGGCTATTTGGAGTGGAATGGGAAACAAGATAGTTAATAGTGTGATATCTGCCAAATTTTGCCATCCACGTCATGGAATAGTTTCCGCTTTGTAAGAAGAAGAAGGTAAATTTTAAAAAGATGAGAAGAAAACACACCCATGAATAGGCTTACCTTCCTGGAACTTGGAGCATATGGAATTCTCTGCTTCCTTAAAATACTGTCGCTGTGAATCTAGGCCAGCCTCCCTGGGATGGAATCCAGCTCTACTCTTTACCAGCCCTTGTTGTTTAACCTCTCTGCATCTCTGTTTCACTTCTCAAAGAAGTGGTGATAACCGCACACATTTTATAAGCCAGGTCAGGTCAGGCAGATAGGCCAAAGTTAAATATACCAGAAACATAATATGCTTAGGACATTGCTGGAACTCAGGAAGTCATGTTCAAGTTTAGGCCATTATTATAAGTACTACACAGAGCAAAGCCTATTTTTATAGTGGGATAAACAAAAACAGGAAAGATAAAAAAGGACATGTGAATAAATGTTTAATAAAATGCCCTGTTTTCCCCAAAATAAGACCTAACCAAAAAACAAGCCCTAGTGGTCAGTTGTTGCTATGGTGATGGCAGTGTCATGGTGATTATACCTCCCTACTCTCTTGTTCAGTGGCTACTCTGTAAAGGCAGGTAAGTCAAAGATGGGGTGATTTGGGCTGGCATTTTTAATTTCTGGTTTTCAAGGCTGTTAGATCTTATTTTGGGGGAAATACAGAAGTAAGTGGCAAAAGTCTTATGCTATAGTTTGGATCTAGAAATGTTCCACAGAGGCCCATGTGTTAAGAGCTTAGTCCCCAGGTGGTGATGCTGGGAGACAGGACCTTATGAAAGTGGGTCTAGTGGGAAGTCTTTGAGCAGTTGAGAATGTGCCTTCAAAAAGGATTGTGGGGTTCTGGTTTCAGTCTCTCCCTGACCTGGCCATTCCACCATGCACTCTTTCAGTGAGGCGATGCCTCACCACTGGCCCAAAGCAACAGAACCAATCAGTCATGGGTTGAAAGCTCCAAAACGAAGTTGATTATCTCAGTTATTTGTGATAGTGATGGTAAACTGACTAACACAACTTGCTATATGATTTTATGTTTCATTTGAATGCACATGTCTTAGTTACTTTCCTAGTTGCTGAGACACACTACCTGACACCCGCAAGTTAAAGGCGGAGAGGTTTATTTTAGCTTACAGTCTGTAGAGGTTTCAGTCCATAGTCAGCTGGCTCCAAAGCAGGGTAGCGTGGCAGAGGAGAAACAGCAACAGTTCATGGCATGGCAGGCAGAACGCAGCAATGCAAGGCTCCCTTTGCATTTTATCCCATCCAGGCTACAAGCCTTTTGGGTGGTGCCACTCACACACAGGGCGGGCCTTCCCACTATCCACACCCAGAACTATGCTAAGCCAATCAGTGGACTAATTTAGTTATCACACACTTAATCCACATTCACATATCCTAGATCCAGCTACCTCCAAAACGTCTCACTTATGAGCATATGAGGCTTTGAGGGGACATCTATCTACACGCCATAGAGTAGATTCATAAAAATATGTAGTTAAAAATCATGCATGTGGGGAAATAAATGAAAGAAATATGAAAAAGAAATACTTTTTGTGTTTTTTGTTGTTTGAGATGGGGCTCACTATATAGTTCAGACTGGCCTTGAACTCACTATATAATCCAGGTTGGCCTTGAACTCTTGGTGATCCTCCTACTTCAGTGCTGGACTTACGGAGGTGTGCCACCATACCTAGCTAAATACTTTTCAGAGGTTAAATTATGAACCTTAAAAAAATTTTCATTTATTTATTTATTTATTTTTGCAGCACTGGGGATCGAACTCACAACCTCGTGCCTGACAGACAGGCGCTTAAGCCACTGAGCCAAACTCCCAGCCCTGGTTTTTTGAGGCAGGGTCACACTCTGCAGCTCAGGCCGGCCTTGTGCTTGCGTTGTAGCCCAAGCAGGCCTCGAACTCACAACGCTCCTCCTACCTCAGCCTCCCGAGTGCTGGGATTAAAGGCGTGTGCCACCACGCCCGGCTCATTTATGATTTTTGTTAAGTTGTTTAAAATTATGCATGTGATTAATGAAAATCTCCCCTTCTCCCACATACACGTGCGCATACACACACACACACACACACACAACTCTTACAAACAAATGTCTTCACCTATATAGTTAGGTATCTATAATTTTCTTTGCTCAGCATCTCTCTACCTTTGCTCTTGAAAGAAGAGCCCTTTGTTACTGGGATTCATCCCCCTTGTTAATAAGGGAATTTGTGCAAATTCTGGCATGACTGGCAATGCCAAAGAGGGCTGTTGACCCAAGCTAATCCAATTAGAACCCTTCCTGGGGAACTGTGAGTTTGGAATTGTGACGTGTGACTCAGTGTCTCACTCTCGGGAGTGAGGGAGAATGATTTGTAAGTACTGACAGTTGTATGTAATGTTTTTCTCCCCTCTCTGGTTAGAAAGAGTAATATTGTATACAGAGGGAAGAAAAGATGAGTGAGAGTTTCAATAGGTCTATTATCTACTTGTCTGTCTGCCTGCTTGTCTGTCTGTCTGCCTCCCCATCTGTCTGTCTGTTTATCTGTCTGGAGACAGAGAGAGAGAACAAGAAAGAGTCAGTCCCTCACTGTCATCTGCATCCTTGCTTCCTTGCCTTGTCTGCAATTTCGTTCTTTAGCTCACATCTTTTATGAAGAAATCCAAGTACCATTTCAATAAATTTTCCTTTTTGCCTGACATAGTTTGTGTTGGTTGCAGCCAAGAGTCATAAAGAACTCATGATCCAATTTTTAAAATTGAAAATAGGAAGCCACATGACACTAAAAGAGGGACAAAAACTGGAGACAGTCCAGGAAAAAGGACAAGCAGGTGTAGAGGCCGTGAGACTGGGTGAGCTCAGCTTGCCAAGGAACTGATAGGAGATGCCTAGACTGGCAATGAAGAAAGCAAAGACAAATCCAGAATGAGGTGAATGTGGAAAGTAAGTTCTCAGGGTCATTGTGAGGGGCTTGAGCTTTATCTCAAAGCAAGGAAGTTTCTTTGAAGGGTTTTGAAGAAAAGGAGCAAAATGAATTTAGATTTATATTTTTACTTTCTAAGAAAGAAACATCAGAGTTAGGCAAGAGTGGAAGTATGAGAAGTGGCCAGGAGGCTATTACTTGGGGAATTGTAGAATTTTGTATCAAATCTGAACAAAGGTGAGGGTAAAAGGAGAATTTTTCATCATGAAAGCCACATTTTCAGGTGGAACTTCCCTGACAAACCAGAATAAATGGCCAGCCTGGTTACTATACTACCCAGCCAGGAAACAGGAATGACCTAAACTGACAGGAGATTGTTAAGAATTTTAGGCAAGAGCCAGGCATGGTGGTGCATGCCTGCAATCCCAGCACTTGGGAGGCTGAGGCAGGAAGATCACTGCAAGTTCAAAGCCTGAACTGCATAAGAGACCCTGTCTCAAAAAACCAAAAAGAAGTTGTCTTAGTTACTTTTCGCTCGTTGCCGAGACAAAATACCTGACGCCCAAAATTAGGGAAGGAAAGGTTTATTCTTACAGTTTCTTGGGAGTTTCAGTCCATTAGGTGGCTCCAAGTCAGCATAGGGTGGCGGGGCTACCGTTCATGGTGGCTGCAAGCCACAAGGCGCACTGGCTAGAGAGAGAGAGAAAGAGGGTGAAAGCGAAAGACCCACCTTTTCTGACACTGTATGTCAGCTCCACCCCTGGGCGGGCACAGCACTCACATTGCCAGACAACAAACCAGTAACAAACCAATAACTCAGCCCCATCAAAATTATATGAGGAAGCCGGGCGTGGTGGCGCACGCCTTTAATCCCAGCACTGGGGAGGCTGAGGTAGGCGGAGCGTTGTGAGTTCGAGGCCGGCCTGGGCTACAACGCGAGTGCAAGGCCGACCTGAGCTACACAGTGCGACCCTGCCTCAAAAAACCAGGGCTGGGAGTTTGGCTCAGTGGCTGAAGCGCCTGTCTGGCAGGTGCGAGGTTGTGAGTTCAATCCCCAGTACCGCAAAAAAAAAAAAAAAAAAAATTATATGAGGACTTGGGGGTATGTAGTATACCCAATACAGAAGTCTAGGCAAGGATAATTGAAGGTTGAATCTCAGTCCTTGATTAGGTACATTTAGCATTATCTTTTGATGTCCATTTCTTTATTGTGTTTGATGGGTGACTTTTCCTAGTGATTTTAGTATACCTGGGTCAGCAGTTCTCAAAATTTGGAATGCATTAGAATCGTCTGTGGACACTGTTAAAATTCTTAGAACTCATCCTTAGAGTTTAAGGCAGAGCCTGGAAATTTACATTTCCAACAAGTGAGTAGGTGACACTGGTCTGGGGAGCACACTTTGAGAATCACTGCTTTAAATCCATGCTGACTGTAAAGCCTACTTAGGCTCTCTCAGTGCAGTAAATCCTCAACTTACAAACCAGTTCCATTCTGGGAGAATATTCATAAGTCAGACTCATTTGTAAGTCTGACAAAGAGTCTTATACACCTTTGACACACTTCCAGACATCCTGGGCTCTGACTGAGCACTGTGCTGCTGTTCACTGCCACACTATAAAATCAGCACACAGCAGCACAACTGTGACAATGTCTGCAGACTTGTGAACTACTTCCACCATTTGTTCGCATCTACAAGTAATGCAAAGTCTGTTTACATCTGTGAAAGTTTGCAACTTGAGTGTTGTAAGTCAGGAACTTACTCTACTGCATTAAATACAAATTTGAATATGTATGTTTTGGGCCTTACGAGTTTTTTTTATATCTCTAACGTATCTCTGTTGCATTATGTTCATGCATTCATAATTTTATTTACCCAGCTGACCTCTCAGTGACTTAGTCAGTAAAGTTATGAACATTAGTTTTATTTGTTGTGTTTTGTTTCTTAATTACACTGGGTTTAGTTTTGTATCTCATGGTGGTTTTAGAGTATTTTACCGTTAAATATTCCTACACCCTTGTATTAGCCACTCTTTCATTACTATAACAAAATACCAGAGGCAAGTTATATTATAAGAAAAGAAGTTTATTCAGTTCATAGTCGTGGAGGCTGGAAGTCCAAACAGCATGATGTAGGTTCTGCTGCTTCATCACAGCAAGGTAGAATTTATGTGTGTATCTCTGTCCCTGCCTAGTCTCTGTCCCTCTTCTAATAAATCCATGGGGCTTCAGTCATGGAGTTCCAACCTCAAGATGTTATCTAAACTCAGTCACTTTCCAAAGGTAGCACCGCTAAATACCACAGTTACATCATTTCCATCCTATTAATATCATTAATATATGACTTTAGGGATTGACCTAAATTTCAACATTCTTTTTAAGACTCTTTTTAACACTCTTTTCCTGTACTGGTAAATTGCTGATAAGCTCACCTTCTGCTCTTTGTATTCCATCCTTAGAGCTGTGCTTCATAATCAACCACAGTCCCTTAAGTCTTGGGCCCCCTCGTAGCTCCTTGCCTCAAGCTACAGTTCAGTCTTCTTGTAGAAGGTGATGGGCCACTTTGCTGTGTGGACCACCAGACAGCACTGACTGTGATAAACTCTCTGTTACATTTGTTTGGTTTGACTCTGCTTCATCTCAAAGCTCTCTTGGTCTCTGGTGACTGAATCTCACAAGTCCTCTGGATTCATCATTCATCAGTCCCATTAAGTCCTTGCAGAAAGGCATAGTTTCTGAGATCAGTGTTGCCAGGGAGGCTTTAGCCTAGAAATAGTAGCTGCTTTTCTCAGTAGTCTTTTCCTGTTCCTGCTTTCAATTTCTTTCTCCTTTTTTCACAGTGTCAGGGTAAGGGACAAAACAGCTGTGTTTTATGTTTGAAAACTGCAACTCATATCTAAAATGCTATGATCACAGCAGAAAACCTGTTTTCAGCGTCTTTCTTTCTTTCTTTCTTTCTTTCTTTCTTTCTTTCTTTCCTTTCTTTCTGAAATAGGCAAGGCTTATTCTTTTATTGCAGTGTAAGTTTAGATATGTTTTATTCACACAAGCAATGCTTTTTCGTTGTTGAAAACTTGGAAGATACCAAAAGCAAAAATTGGAAAATAACCACCAGTGATCTAAAAACAACAACAAAACCAAAACACTCAGAAATAACTGTTTCAGTACTTCTAAAGCCTCTAGTTCATATATCTTAGGAGAAAAAGCTTTCCCACAAGTAAAGTCATACTCAGAAGTTCAATTTACAAACAGGTGAAGATGCAAGGTTGGATTGGAGGTGAGGAATTGGTCGACCACTGTTCACCATGACCCTCAGCTGTCCACCAGAGTCCCTCAGGCCCCTCTGTGGAATGCTCAGTCTGCCATAAGCTGCTGAGAACAAGCACCAGCTCTGGGTCATACCTGCGAAAGTATAAGCACTGCAAATACTCTGCCAAAAGCATTCTAGATTTGATTCTCTGGTTTGCTGGAGGCTTGAAGCAGATGCTATTTTTGGATGAGTAGGCTTTTAACGTCTCCATATTATACCTTTTCTTTGAGGCCTATTAACCTCAGTCTAAAGCAGAGATGTTTAATCCAGGGCTCAAACATCCCTGAAAATACATACTCATAACTTTAATTAATGTAAACTTTCATGCAAATTATTTCTGTTTGTAAATAATATATTTGAAGATCTCAGATGTTTCCAGTTCAGGAATATAAGTAAAACTGAATTTATAGAGTTAAGTGGTTGGAGTGTTAAATATTTAGAAGAAAAGGAGAAAAGAGAGTATATCCTTTTCCTATTGCTTTTAAGCTTGACCTTGGACCTTCTCACTTCCAAATTTATTATTTATTTATTTATTTATTTGCTTTGTGTGTGGCACTGGAGATCAAACTTACAGCCTCGCACCTACCAGGCAGGTGCTTAACCTGCTGAACCAAACTCCTGGCCCTAGTATTTTTTTTTCTTTCTTTTTTTTTTTGCGGCACCGGGGATCGACCTCACAACCTCGCGCCTGCCAGGGCAGGCGCTTCAGCCGATGAGCCAAACTCCCAGCCCTAGTTTTTTGAGGCAGGGTCGCACTATGTAGCTCAGGCCAGCCTTGCGCTCCCGTTGTAGCCCAAGCGGGCCTCGAACTCACAACGCTCCACCTACCTCAGCCTCCCGAGTGCTGGGATTAAAGGCGTGCGCCACCATGCCCGGCGCGGCCCTAGTATTTTGAGACAGGGTTGCACTGTGTAGTTCAGGTTTGTCTTGCTCTCACGTTACAGCCCAAGCCGGCCTCGAACTCACAATGCTCCTCCTACCTCAGCCTCCCAAGTGCTGGGATTAAAGGTGTGTGCCACCATGCCTGGCTCACTTCTAAATTTAAATTAAAAATGGTGGCTTATGTTTGGTGTTTCAATGTCACCATTATGAAATAATCACATAACATATAAAACTAATCTTGTTATAAAAAGAAATGGCAATGGCACTGAATTGTTACAAAGATTGTGCTTCTCTCCCTTCTTATTAGTTTAGTTCAGCAGGCCATAAACATATTGCCAAAAAGATGTGCTTCCGAAGTTTTGGTTATTTCACCTCTTTTAACTGTACTAATAGAATTTCCAAAAGAGATCCTGCAGCAAGGATATCATTTTAAACATGATAGTGTGTTTATAATGTAAGTAGGGCGCTATGTTGCTTTGTTTTCACATCATTTTATAGGTTTCCGCCTCACATTTTAAATTTTCTGAAAACCTATTTTATGTCAGAGATCTCGGTACCTGTTCTATACAGAAAGGCTCAGGACTCATTCCTGGACTACTAGACCCAAACTATTTAGAGTGATCTTTGTCAGCGCTGAAGCATTCCCGATCCCAGCCTTGAGCATAGAGTTTTGCATGTGAAACTTTTTCCTGTGGTGGAGCAGAGCTGTGCCCTGACTCTGCCTTCTGTTGGGGATCTCATCACTCCCGAATGACAAATAGAAATATTTTTATGCCTCACTTATCCATTACTTGGCGTCCATGATACAATTTATGATAGAATTTAAAAGAACAGATTCAGAGAAGACCCTACATTTCCTGCACCTTCATTGAGTCTTCAGTGAGCTCCTTTCATTTAGTATCCTTGGCTTTAAATGATTGTTCTTAACGTATTATTGGAGCGCAAGGTGCTCTCCTGTCAGCGGCGGGGCGTACAGGCAGAAACGCATGGGAAAGAGTTTAAAGCATAAAGTTAATGCGACAGGTAGCAGCCCTTTGGTTTCCTGCAGTGTGTGGAGCAGCTCCCTCTGCTCCCTGGAGCTGCGGTCCCCCCTAGTGGCCATTTCTCCTCCCACTGACTTATTCCGCGGCTGCGCTGCCCACCAGCTGGTGGCTCCAGTGCGATTGTTGCAGCAGGTTCTGCGTATCTTTGAGGTCAGTTGAATTCAGAGCTTTTTGTTCCGTCTTGCAAGACGGTGAAAGAAGACTCCTGACGCACGGAAACAATAATTAAAATTTCCTCTGGTTAGGCTCCTGATCTTCGCGGGTGCATCCTTTCCATGTTTGGTCCGGGAGGCTGCAAGTGAGGTCAGGAAGGCTGCAAGTGAGGTCGGCTGCACGGAGACGCGCTCAGGTCTCGCTAGGGCGCAGTTCCTCTAGGAGCCGCTCTCTGAGCACAGCTCTGCGCATTTGCTCACAGTTTAAAAGCTACAAGGAATCTGAGCAGTTTTCATAAACTCTTGAAGCACTTTGGTTTATATTAGAGGTCCTAGAAATGTCTTCTCCTGGTGTAACTAGTACATTGAGTACTGGTCACCTTTGTCATTTACTATACCTTTAGTTCTGAGCATAAAATCTTGCACGTAGTATGTATTTATTAATCTCCAATCAATAAATTAGTGAATAGGTGGTTGTGTGTGAATGGCGCATTTTCCCCCCCAGAATCATTACAGATTTAGGACCAGTCTTAGAAAAGATAAACGTTGTGTTTAGTAACACAATATCCTTATTTGTCAACCTTTCCCAGGGAACAAACTCAAATTCCACAGGAGAGGCCACGCACACTCATAGAGGATGCAGTTTCTTAATTTAGGCTGTAGACCTGTGAAAGGCAGTGATGTGGGGCTGCTGAGCTCACTCATGCTGCGATCTCACAGATTGTGCAGTCTGACCTATTTTCAACACGGGTGTGTCACTGCCGAGGGGGCCA
>RJWM01048067.1:0-11764 GCA_004363535.1 Dasyprocta punctata | reverse complement strand
AAAAAAAAAAAAAGTATCTACTTTTGGAAATAAATGTTCAGTCTCTGATTTACTAGGGTCTCTTGTTTGGCACAGAGGCACCACAGTTATTTTTATTAGCAAAGCCTATCATCTCTATAATTTCCATTAAAAATAAATAATTAAAACTAAAAGAAGAAATCAAGTAGCTAGCCTAAGGTCAAAGAAAACCCAGTTTATTGGTAGATTGAAATCGCCTTCCATTTCCAACCCCCTGCTTAACCCTCTCCACCCACCTTGCCTCCTACATGACTAAGCAATCCTAGTGTGACCCATCAAATCATTATTGAGAAGAACAATTAGTCCTTCCTGTTGATAAATCATACCAAAACATCATTCATTAAGCTATATAGGTACATGTCCCAGACTTTAGTCACCCAGTTTCCAGAGGCTGGGAGGAGCCATGGTGTCATTTAGCCATCCAAGCAGAAAACACTGACTAAACTGGGCCCTACGTGCCCCGCAAGGTGCTAAAGATAGAGCAGGGAGCAATGCCCAGGCCCAGCTTGCCAGGAGTTAACAGTCTAGTGGGAAGAGCCAGAGTCTTCCCAAAGCTTTTGGCCTATCGTGATGGTAAATGTCATAGATCCCAGGCCCAGTTCATGGTGCAGTTTTCATACATTATGAAACAGAGGAAAAAACACTGGCTTCCCCTTTATGTCCCAGACTGACCTGCCTGCCTCTTGGATGCCAGTAGCCCTTTCAAGCTACAGTGCTTCCAGGGGAGCTCTTGGCCCCTTCCCACACCCATCTTGTCAATAGCACCTCTGCCCACTCGCTCATTCACTCAGGTCAAGGACAGCGAGTTGTCCTTGATTTCATCCTTTCCTGGTCACAGTCAATCCATGAGTGAATCCTGAGTTGGTCATAGCCACACTTAATCTCACATCTGTCTGCTTTCCTGTGTCCCCACAGCCACCATCATCACTCACCTGGCTCTTTCTGATTACCCAATCCCACTTTAATTAATTTTTTTGTGGTATTGGGGATTGAACTCAAGGTCTTGCACATGTTAGGCAGTTACTCTTCCAAGAAGCTGCATCCCTAGATGTGTTTTGAAAATTGCATTGTGAGACAAATTCTAAGTTGCTCAGGCTGGCCTTGAACTTGTGATCCTCCTGCCTGGTCTGCAGCTGGAATTCCAGTCATGCGCCACCGCCCAACTTCAATTCCACACCTGACCCTGCTTCTGGAGCCTATACGTCCCAAGTAAACTCACTTTCCCTCTCTCAGAGACGACTACGGCTGCTCTTCTTGTTTTTGTCCAGCATTTTCCCCCCCTACCTAATGACCTTGCCCCCTCTTTTTCTGGCAGTAGGGGTCACCCAGCTGGAACTGTGCCCTGCCCCATCGTCCCAGCACCAGGCCGCACACCCGTGGCTCAGTACACACGCCCTCTCTTTTCTGTCCTTGCTACTCGTGAAGGGCCTGGCCTAGAGCTTTCTGCTGCCACCGCCACGCCTTGATGTCTTTCTATCTGCTGGATCACTATACTGCTTTCTGCTGCTACCACCATGCCTTAATGTCTTTCTATCTGCTGGATCGCTATCCTGCTTTCTGCTGCCACCACCACGCCTAGATGTCTTTCTATCTGCTGGATCGCTGTCCTGTTATCTCCCTTCTGAACAATCCCCTCTTTCTTGCGTATGGCCTCCTCCCGCCACTTCACTCTGCTGTCCTCGTCAGCAAAACCTCAAAGAGTTCGCTTCCTCTCCCATCATCCTCTCCAACGACTCCAAAGTGGCGTCTGCCTCCGCTGCTCCCCTGAACCGGCTGCAGTCCAGCTGCTGAGGGCCTCTGCTCTGCCAACCTCTCAGAAGCCACTTCTCAACCCCTGTCTTTCTTCTCTCTCAATCCTTTTAAAAGACATCTGTTAAAAATTACGGGCAGTCATGGTTTGGGATGGAACTCCTGATCCAGGACCTGATAGACCAGTCCAAACCAACATGTAGTCACTCATGCTAAATGCCACATAATCAACGTGAAGCTTCAGGGAAGCCGACAGATTCCCCAAACAGACCAGTTTTTCCTGAAAACAGAAAGTCCTGGTCTACTTAAGTCAATTTAATAAGGAGTTCCTGTGCTTTAACCCTTACAGAAAAAAAGTAACCTGAAGTTACCTAATATTACATAATAGCTTTGTCCTTATTGTTCTGTTTCCTTGTTCTCACCTTACAAAACCCTATTCTGCTACTGCTCAGTCTATTTTGTAGACTGGAAGCTGCCTTGGTTCCTGAATAGCCAACAAAAGCAGTAAAATCTCTAAATTTGCTGTCAGTCTGTCTTGTAGCACATCTGTTGGCCACCTTTCCACTCATGCAGGCCTCCCTGCCTTTGTTTGGTCTGGCCTGTTCTACTCAGACCAAGACAGGACAAGAGACCCTGGGTCAGGCACTTTTTCTCTATTTCACCTGGGGCTTCCATCTGTCTACTGGTGCTGGTAGGTGCAGGCGCGGAGTGTTGGCCAGGGCAGGCTACGGTTTATCCCTTGTAATCACCAAAACATGTCCACAGAAACCTGCTCTTTTCCTCTTGTACATCTTGTACACAGGTTAGAAATGGGAAAAACAAAATGGAACAACTCCAAACAAAACAAGTTCGAGATAAGTGCTGGTATTTCTTTTTGTCTTCTCAATTTCCATGACTGCTGTTCTAACAGTATTTGGGCAACAGAGAAAAGTTGGGTGCCAAAAAACAAAACAAAACAAAACAAAGCCTGGTAAGAGCTGGCACTCAATCGCAGGGCTCTTGCCTGAGGGTGAAGAGCTGGAGAGCTGGGTGGCATCACTCGCAGTAGGCAGTGACCCATGGAGGTGACCTGCTGGCTGCTGTCAGAAGGGCGTGACCATCGGGCTGGCCCGGCATCCCACAAGGTTCTCTTGCAGCTAGGGTTACATTTCAGTGACCTTTTCAAGAACTTATAATTTTGTTTAACCTTTATGCTGACAAACACCGCCCCAAGGAACAACTTGAACCCTCAGCCCCTCCTGGACCTCAATCCCTACCAAATCCAGCCTTTTCCTCATCATTCGCTTCCTCCTCCTCTGATCCCTTTCATCTTTTTCAGACTTGGCAAGGCTTAAATTCTCCCTCCTCCAAAAATGGATCATCAAGCCTGTCACTTTGGCAAATTTTCCTCTGGCACTGGGTTGTAAACTGAGAGTGACCCAGGCCCGCTCTGTGTGTCTTTTGCTTTTTGGCACCCAGTGAAAGAGCGATTCAAGCAACTGTTGGCACTGTGATCTCCAGGAGGGCGGGGACCAGCTCTTGTTCGTCCCTTTCTCCAAGACCAGGCTGTCACAGGCCCTCAAGAGTCATTCGACGTCCACTAGGAGACGGCACAGATCCCTCTCCTAAGGCCTGCGGGGCTCACGGAAACCCGTCACTCACACACATACAGGTCCATTCGGCTAGAGTGAGGAAACGTCCTGTGTGACTCCAGCCTTCTCAACAGGAAGGAAAGAGGAGAAACAGTTCCTGCACAGTGAGTTAGAGTGCTGGAGTGACCCAGTTTCTGTTCTTGCACCACGATGGTGTAACACATCACTTCTTTTTGTGTCTCAAAAGCTACACACTGACGAGTCCTGTCGGAACAGAGAGGCCCATGACGGGGAAAAAACGGAAAGGCCCATTTCTGTATGAATCCTTGGGATGAAGTTTCTGAGACCTGGGGAAAAGTCAAAAACCCTTCCACTATCTGTGGGTGGGATGGGGCAGTAACTGCGATGGCCTTATTCTGGATATCAGCTGAACTTCATAAAACCCTGCTATGACACTATTTGCTTAAGAAAGCGATGCCTCTCTGCCTAAAAATATTTTATCTTCTAAGCCACATGGAATATATAAGAATCGGTAGAAATACTTGTATCTGTGCAAAGTCTGGGGAACAGCAAGGGAGGAAGCATGCTCAGTTTTGCTTTCCCTTAACTCTGATGAAAAAAGAAAGCGTTCCCCACAGTGCTCCCCAGTCTTTGCCCTGCTTCCTCTTTTGGGTTCAGGCTGCACCACGCACTGTATGACACGCCCGAGCCCAGCTGTGGATGCCGCCGGAGTGGGCCAGGTGAGGTCTGGGTCTGGGGAGGGGATGGGGGAGGTGGGTAGGAAGCAGGCGCTGACCGGAGGATAAAGAGGGGTGGGGTGCAAGTGAAATCAAAATGTGTGTGCCCGTGTGAAGTGCCAGGCAATCTCTCTTTCCTTTTGATGCTTGTGACCCTCCCCAAGGGACAGACTCCAAACGTTCAATGCTCACCTCCTTCCATAAAACACAAAACCTTTTGCTTTTTAAATTTAAAGCAGTAGGTGAGTATCTCCGCTATGAAAGGGGACACTAGAAATTTCCAGAGATTTAACAAAATCGGTATCAAACTATGACTAGAATGTGTGGGTGTCTAAATTTATCATAAGTATATTGATTATAATTTAGAAAAGTATTCTCAGAAGCGTAAAAGAATAAGGACCAGATATCTAGATCTTTTCTAGCTGTATACTCCTATTCAAAAATAAGTAAGGCTTAGTACAACAAAATTGATTGATCTGTTTAGCTTTTAGGGAGAATTTAACTTGTTTGATGGGGCTGGGGGATTAAGCTAAAGTGTCCTTGACAGTTCTTTCTGTGTGCTTTCTCACTAATTAGACAAAATAATGATCGTGGGGGTATCCTCTCCTGTAGACTATAAGGTCATTTCTTAGCTTGTTTTTATTTTTTATGGGCATGTTTGCAGTGCATAATGATCACATTCATTGTGAGGAGATAGTACCTGTAATAACCCACCTTAATTCTTTTTATTTCCCCTCCCACTCCCCTACCTCTAGATCTGCTTCCCACTTGCAAAAGCTCTATCTCCCTGTTTCCTATGGTCTATCCTGCATTTTGCTTTTTAAATTATTTACAGTTTGGGTTTCTCATATAAGAGAAGCCATGTGATATTTGAGCTTGTGTGTCTGACTTAGCTCACTTAACATTATGGTCTCAAGGTGAAGACCATTTTTTATAGCTCTATCTTAGATTTTTATCATAGAAGCTTTCAAATACATACACAGATAGAGAGGTTAGTAGATCAATACCCGTGTATGCACAACCCAACATTATCAATGAGCAACACTTGCTAATCTTTTTTCATTAGTCTCTTAGTCTTTCTCAATTGAATGACTTAAAAAAATTCTAGATATTTCACTTGTAGATATTCTTTAGTAGGTAAAGGCTCTTTAAAAACATATAACTGCATAGCATTAGCATGCCTAGAGAAATAAACAAAACTTCTTTGATATCATAAAGTATCCAGTCAAAAGTCAGGTTTTCCTGAAATTTTTTCATCTTTTTTACTGAGTATTTATAAAGAATCTTAAAAAAATTTAGACTGGAAAAGTTTATTTCTACAAACGTTTCCTGAATCCAGAAAAAGCTTTCTACAAAGAGATGTTTTCTCTGTTATTGATAACGATGAAACTGGGCACTAAATTCACTGGGCATTAAATTAACTGGACATAGTAGGTGAATAGTTAAGTCATGATAATATCCAGTGAACTTCTCAAAGCATCATTTTATGGACAGGTAAAATATAACTGCACCCAGTCCATGGTAAAAGCACTATCATGTGAGGACTAAGTCAAAATGCACGTAAAATAATACATTTGTCTGGGTCCAAGTGAGTTCTCAATCTGTGGTCACTGTGCAGGGTGTAGCAATAAACATGTGTTTATGACGAATTTATAATATAATAGAAAATTATTATAATATCAAGTTTTAAAATAATAAGTATACATACTGTTATGGTTTGTGTCTAGATGTACCCGCAAAGCCTCATACAGTATAGCGGGCAGACTTTTCAGAGGTAGCTGAATCTAGAGTTTGTGATTGATTCATGGTCGGGCACTAGGATTATGGGTGTGAGTGCTACACCCGCCCTAGGGTGGGTAGCCTGCACACAATGTAAGGGGCGGAAAGAGTCTTCACTCTCTCTTGTTGCACTTGCTGTCTTCTGCCACCGTGAACTGTTGCCCCTCTGCTATGTACCACTCCTTGAAGCCAACCAGTTATGGACTGAAATCTCTACAAACTGTGAGCTAAATAAACCTTCCCTCCTTTAACTTTGGGTGTCAGGTATTTTGTCTCAGCAAAGAGTAAAGTAAGTAAGTCGCATGCCATAGCACTATAACCACTAAAGAATAATTGTGAGAAGTTATTTTTGTTTGTTTTGGTGCTGGGAATTGAACTCAGGACCTTGGCTTGCCAGGCAGGCGCTGTGCTGCTGAGCTATATCCCCAGCTCAAGTGTGAGAAGTTAATATACCAAAGTAAGTTTATCACTGAGTGGTGATTCCTTACCACTGCCCCCTCCTAGTCTGCTGCTGTGAAAGTAACGCAAGATCATCGTAGAAAATTTGGAAGGTACAGAACAGGAAGAAAGTTGAGATTTGGTCAATTAATAACAGTACAATTTTAGATTTTCTTTGTGAAGTCCACAATGTCTACCTCACCTGCCTCCCAATTAGTTTGCTCTCCGGTCCACTAGCGCCACCCCGCGGTCAAACTAAGTAACAGCTCTTAGTCCAAAAAAATCCGTAAGGTTTAAACTGAGGGTACAGAGTACTTGTTGTTAAGTAGTGTTGCTGCTGGGTCATCTGCTAGGGAGCTTCCAAATCAAGGCTCATCTCCGTCCATGGGATTGGTGGGTAACCCAACTGGGTAACGTCTCATGTCGTTTTCAGGTGAGGAACATGGCTCAACCATTTGATATGACCAGTCCCTGATACCCTGCGTGCGGCCAGCCCGTCGTCTTAGCTGTCTTCTTAGTCTTTGCGCAAACTTGGCTCTACTCTGTCCGGTCTTCAGAGAGAAGCCCATTTGCCTCAGCACTAACTGCCAGTGCAGAGAAAACCCGACACCTGGCTGCCAGAGGTCACCTGAGCGAGGGCAGGGTCTGGGAGGTCTGCTGGCTCCGGAGCTGGACGGTGGATTTTCCTCCTGACACTGCCGCACCTCCGTGAAGCCTCCTTTTCTTCGTCTGTGAGATGAAGATGATGTTAGTACCTACCTCACAGGGCTGTTGTGAAGATTATTTAGTATAACTGCTTATTTGCATTTAAATACATTTATCTGCTCTATGTGAAACAGAAAACCCTTAAAACAGTATCTAACACATAGGAGCTACGATTTTTTTGTGTGTGTGTACTGGGGATTGAACTCACAACCTTGTGCCTGCCAGGCAGACGCTTAGGCCACTGAGCTAAATCCCTGGCCATAAGAGCTACGATTAGCAGCAATTATTTATTGCCGTTTTTCAATATCGGGGCATTGAACCCAGGACCTTCTTTTTACTGAGCTACATCCCTAGCCATTTTTCTTTTTTTAATTTTGAGACAAGGCCTTGCTGAGTTGCTAAGTTGCCCAAACTTGGCTCAAACTTGGTGATCCTCCTGCCTCAGCCTCTTAACATGCTGGGATTACAAGGATACACCACCACACCCAGCTAGTAGAAAGTGTTTTAAATGTTATTATGATATACATATGAGTGCTTTTTAATTAATTTTGCTTTTATTTTTTCCCCCAAGGCTGGGCATCAAACCCAGGGCCTTGAGCATGCTAGACAAGTGCTCTATTATTGAGCTACACATCTAGCCTAAATAATGTTTTGAATGTTTATGTCCCTCCAGAATTCATGTAGAAGCTTATTCCCCAAAGTTATAGTATTAAGAGGTAGGTCTTTAGGACATGATTAGGTCATGAGGTTCTACCTTCGTGAATGAGATTAATGTCCTTACAAAAGGGCTTGAGGAGTCAGGCATAGTGGCATAAACCTGTAATCCCAGCACTCTGGGAAGCTAAGGCAAGAGGATTATAAGCTTAAGCCTGTCTTGCAGTTTAGCAAGACTGTCTCAAAATTTAAAAAGGGTTTGGGATATAACGCAGTATGAAGGTCCTGTGTTCAATCACCAGTACTAACACACAAAACCGAAACAAAACAGAAAAACACCCCAAAACAAAACCATGCTTTCAGGATGTCTGTGTGTCTCTTTCCACCCCTTTGGCCATGTGAGGACAACATGTTTTCCCTCTAGTCCTGCCCTCTGCTCACCAAGTTTTGCCTTATGTAGCTAAAAGGAGCAAGGCCTGTGGGGCCCTGCTCAGTTCTCCCAGTGCAGGCAATGAAGGGCAGATTTGGAGCTGTGAGAATAAATGGGTAACTAATACAGCAACTGTCTGTTAGCACATCAAAAATTACCAGGCATGCAAAGAAGAAAGTATGACTTATAATGAGGAGAACGAACAATAGAAATAGACTTAAAATGACACAGACAATAGAATTAGTAGACAAAGAGAAAACCACTATTATCACACCTATCATATAGCTCATTCAAGAAGGAAGAAGGAAGATTGAGCATGTTTAACGCGGATACAAAGCATTGCATAATGATCCAAATTGGATTTCTAGAGCTAAATAGAATGCCTGGTAGGGTGGAGAGGAGGCACACTGGATGGAATAAATCCAGATTGTAGGTGGCAGAGGAAAAGATGAGTAAACTTGAAGATAGAACATTTTAAACTATCTAAAATGAAACAAGAGGGGAAAAAGTAAAAAATTAGGGTGTGGTGGTGCATACCTATAATCTCAGCTACTGAGGACGATCACCAGAGCTAGAGGTTGGCAGGGAAACTTAGCAGGATCCTGTCTCCGAGTCAGAAAGCAGGTGAGAGCATTATCTTCCTGCTTCCCTGCCTTCCCTCCTGTTTTGAAAATGGGGAACTTTTCCTTGAAGGTGAGACACTAAGTATTTCAGGCTTGAGGGCCATCTACTTTCTGTCGTTACTTCTCAACTCTATTTCTTCATCTCTGCTCAGAAGAAACCATAGACAATCTGTAAGCCAACAACCACGCCAGTCTTCCAATAAGATGTTATTTACCAAACCAGGCAGCCATACTGTGGTCGGTGTTTTGTGGACCGCTCCTCTAGAGAAGCATTCAGGGCCCACCTATCCAGCGCCCCTAAAACCCTGCAGGGCTGCTGAGTCCGTTAGATGAGAGCTCTGTGCCAGACCTAAGCTCTTCTCTCTCTAACTGCTATTCTCTTACCAGATCCTATTCTGTGAGGCCCAGAAAGGCAGCTAGCAGATAAGTGAATTTATTTCACCACTAGATTAGATCCCCACGTGGGACCTCAGTGTCCTTGTCAGAGAGAAGCAGAGCAAGGTGTGACACAGAGGCAAAGGCAGCGTAAAGCAGAGCAGAGTGCTTTGGAGACGCTGGCTTTGATGTCTGGAGGGATGAGTTGCCATGGCCACTGGAAGCCCATGGAGGGGGCAGGTAAGGAAAAGATTCTCCCCTGGACCCCCTGAGGGAGTACGACCCTCATCTGCATGGTGATGATACCAATTTTGAGCTTCTGGATTTTGGAACTTCAAGAGGAAAAAAAAAATACGTTGCTATAAGCCATGCAGTTTGGCTAGTGTGTTATACTAGCCCCAGCAAACTAACACTGCAGCTCTATAATCATGTGATGATTATCTGTGATAACAAAATCGAATGTGTACTGGGTTTAGTGCTAGGAGAAAGGAGACTTTCTGGAGTCCCCACTTTACCCACCATGGCTCCATGGGAGAGGGAGGGAACCCCAGCCAGGGAAGCGGACTGGGCATTGACCTCTGAGCCAGGAGATCTGGGTTCAAGTCCCTTTCAGCTTCCTCACTGGGTGATTCCCAGGCAGATGCCAGCCTTTGGCTTCCTGCCCTCTAAAACTCCCCACCTGGAGTAGAGAGGTTTCCTTCCTGCCCCAAGTTCTACCAAGCTCAAAGGAAATGCGCTGATGAGAACACTTGGCATAAACATTCTATAATGACCTTTGGGGCTGGGGTCCTGACAGTGGTGCTCAGATCCACCTAGCAGCAGTATCTGCTCCATGTTTTAGGACGAGGAATAGTGGTGAAAGCACTTGACCTTGTCCGCATCTCCTGCCACCGTGCCAACCCTTCCACTTGTGTCTTTCTCCAGAGGGAGGAGGAGAATAGAATAGTGGTTACCATGGAGCCAGAAACACCTGAGCTGCAGTCTCCGCTCTGCCGCACTTAGCTATGTGGCCGTGGCCAAGCGACTCGCGCTGTCTGAGCAGCGGTATTCTCCACTACACAATGATTTGGCTTTTACTGGTTTTCCTTGAGATGTTATGAGAATCAGATTTACCTTCAGCAAGATGCCTGCCGCGGTGCCCTTGTTCCCCTCGGTTCTCTGTAACGAGTGGAGGATTCCTAGTGCGGATGCGTTCACAGAGGGGATGGGCTGATGTGTCTGCCGGAGGACATCCAAGTGCCACCAGTGTCTGCTCACAGCGCAGTGCTGCCACTCCCAGCCCTGCCCCGTGGCTGTGCAACCACAGGACATTTCTCTGTGACAGTACCTGCCTCACAGATACACAGCAATTTTCAGGCAAGAGCTGAGCGACTGATTTTCTCACCTAAAATTTATGCTTGCTTCTTTTGTTATTATAGGCTGGAGAAAAGACATAATAAGAAAGAAAGAAAGAAAGAAAGAAAGAAAGAAAGAAAGAAAGAAAGAAAGAAAACAGTGCAAATGAGGCATCACTGGATAAAATGTTAACAATAAGTTTTCCTTAAAGCAATGCAAATTCTTTGGTTTCTTACTTTCCTTTTGTTTAAAATTTTAAAAAATTATATTTAAAAAATAAAATAAAACAATGCAAATGAGTCTGGCAATGCAAGTGAGTCTGGCAAAGAAAGATGACATGAAATGTGACTTGAAACTGGCAGTAATCTGGGCGTGGTGGCGCACGCCTTTAATCCCAGCACTCGGGAGGCAGAGGTAGGCAGAGCGTTGTGAGTTCAAGGCCGGCTTGGGCTGCAACGTGAGCACAAGGCCGGCCTGAGCTACATAGTGCGACCCTGCCTCAAAAAACCAGGGCTGGGATGTTTGGCTCAGTGCCTTAAGTGCCTGCCCTGGCAGGCGCGAGGTTGTGAGTTCGATCCCCGGTGCCGCAAAAAAAAAAAAAGAAAAAGAAAAAAGAAACTGGCAGTAATCAATTCTACAATTCTAAAATTCTAAAATTCAGTCTACAATTCTAAAAAAAATAAATAAATAAATCAAGGAATAACTAACTCTTAGAGCCCGTCTGGAATCACACCTGAAGGATCCGAGATAAAAATGGGGTGGCAGCCCACAATTCATTGTTTTTGCTCCCTACCATGCTGTTTTCCACCTGGACTTCCGGCCTTGGTTAAAAGCACCCCACCCCACCCCACCCATAATGCACAGGCCCTCAATTCTCCCCTCTCACCCAGCCCTGCAGATTTCCTGGCTCTGGAGCCTCGGGGTGTTCCTTGTGGCCTGACTGTCCCCTGGGAGTTCGGCCTCGCCTCTCCAGGAAGCGCGCTCATTCGCCTTCCTGCACCAGGCCCCGAGCCAGCTGCTGAGAGATCTTTCCTATCTAATCGTGATGGTGACCGTTGATTACTCAGAACCTGCTCAGTGTCTACTATATCGCTTGTATTCTTTCATTTAACCTCCCAAAGCCTACCAGGCAGCTTTTATTTATTTCACCTTACTGAGGAAGCACCTTACCTAAGACTGGTCATGATCAAAGAGTTGGTAAAAAGTGAAATGCATTTGAACCCAGGGCTGTGGGACCCCTAAATTTGTGCTCTTCTCATTTTATTGGTTTCTTTTATGGGCTCCCTACAGCCCAACAGTGGAGTTTCCCAAACTATGTCCTGAGGCATCACTGGATAAAATGTTAACAAT